>JZKD02S1705581.1:30927-46872 GCA_000966675.3 Picea glauca
TATATATATATTAGGGTTTCTTATCTTCAAGGATTGCATTGGTAATCTACATTCTTTGGTTTTATCACCATAGTTGTTGCATTTTTGGAATTCAATATTGAAGTTTTGCAAAGGAGAAAATTAGTTATAGTTTCTATTTTATGTATTGTACTTATTGTTCTTATATCTTTGGACATTTCTACAATTTTAATGTCCATACACTTTGCAATGTACTGCTTTATGTCCAAAATTATTGCAAGAGTAACAATATCCAAAAAATATATATTTATGAGGGGGCTTCCTTCTGGTGATTGCATTCTTCTTGTCATATTTTACTTTAGTAGGGAGTGTTGATTTCTGTTTATGTGGAACATTTTTCAATGGTTTCATATTTTCCTTATTATTTTCTCTTATTAAGGAGTCTCTTAGAGCATCTGCATAACTAATTGGCCTTTTGAATGATCCTTGTGATGTAGAGGTTTATTCTTGGGTGTATCCCAAACTAGTCTTGTTGTTTGGTGACCTGTGGCGACTAAGAATTTCATCCAATATTTTTGAACAACTTCAAATTTTGATCTCTTCTTTTCTTTTTCAAATTCACCTTTTAGCAACTCAATCTTAGCTTCTAGATTCTCACATACTTGTTCTCTATCATTGAGTTTTTTTAAAATGACTTCTTAAATTATTTTAGCTTCTAGGAGCTGGGACTTCAAATTATTGATGACATTCTTTAATTCTTTGATGGTTCTTGATGCATCTATTTCTCTTAATTGATATGATTCTTCAAATTCTTGAATTTGTTTCCTAAGTAGCTTGTTCTTCTTTTTATACTTTCTTAGTTCCTCCAGAGCACTAATTAATTCTGCTTCTATATCTGATTCACCTTCACTTTCAAATTTTTATTCATTATCTATATTATTATTTTGAGTGTTCATTCCCATAAATAGAAGCTATAAATCTTCATCTTCACTCATGTCTAAATAGATGATGTCTTCTGACGCAGTAGAGGAATTCGCGACCACACCCGTCGAGCTCTACCGCTCTCAAGATTTTTCAATTTCTCCCTTCTGACAAGCCGAAGCGGCTCTTTAGATTCCAGATTGGAATCCCTAACAAACTCCGATCCACAGGTCCTTTCGCTCACCCTCATGGCCTTATGCACTTTATCGTGGTTATCCCCGACTTAGCATCAAGGTTCAGGGTTTCAGACTTTCTGCTGTCGAGAGTCCCTGTCCTCTCTACTCCCCGATCATCGATGAGCATTCTTCCGCCTTTAGCCCCTACCGGCTATACCCTCGTCCATACGACCGCATACCATAAGACCGCAGCCTTATATCCCTCTATCGGGGTTTTGAGTTTCAGTTTCCCGATGAGCTCTCCTTTTCCCTTAGCCCCTCCTGGATAGGCTCTGGTCCATGTGACCTACTCGTATATGAACGCAGTCATACTCTCCATTGGGGTTTCGGAATTTTAGATGTCGATGCACACACACCCTTTGGATCTGTGATCCTCCGATTTTCGACACGATTCAGCCCTCCTGGATAAGCCCTGGCCAATATGACCTCTATCCCGTGACCATAACCATATCCCCGTCGGGGTTTCAGGGTTCACGATGTCGAAATGTTTTTGTTCACGGGACCCGCAATATGCCGATCCCTGACTTCCTCTGTCATGTTAACAGCTGGCCTCCACTATGGCTCTGTCCTCCTCCACTGCTGTCCTGACAGCTGGCCCCCACTGATCGGGGTTTTGCGTTTCACGATTTCGAAATGTACCAAACCTTTGCTTCTGGGATCTCCGATATCCCGATGAACCAACCTCCGATGGACATCTTCCTTGTCAGGGTTTTCCCGATGGCTCTGATTTTTTCCACGTGTCCTCTCTGATGGACAGTCCGGATCTCCTCTGAGATTTCGAGACTTTCGAAGTCCCGTTTCCTTCGACCTCAGGAACTCCGATTTTCCCGATAGTCGATATGCCGACCCTCTCCTGATCTTCGCCATGTGTGCTCCCTAATGGACTATCCATATCCTTGTCGGGATTTCGCGGCTATTGATGTCCCGATTCTCACGACCTCGAGAATCCTGATTTCCCGATGGTCGATATCCCGATGGATAATACCTCATGCAACTTCCACAGATCCGATGGCTATCGGGTATCTGTCCCAGATCTGACGACCCAGATCTATTCTCCTTGCGCTCCTCCTTCAGAGGTTAAACTTTACGCTACTCATCCCGATCCAACGGCTGACAAGATTTCTATATGAGATCCAACGGCTCTCGGTCTCCTTCTCCGATAGGCTCTTCTTGAGCTCCTCCTGAACGTAGAAACCCAATGGTCCAGATTTCTTCTTCTGTGTATCTAATGGTTGTCGGCGATCCTGAGCCAGATTCAACAACTCAGATCTCTTCTTCTGTGCGCACTTTCTTGACACCTTCCTAGACGCAAAAACCAACGGTCCAGGTCCAAATTCCAACAATATCCGCAATGGTTGTTTCTCTCTCTCGAGCTCACACGTCTTCCTTCTTCCTGCACTTAGGAGAATTTCGATTTTTCCAAGACCTCGGTCTTTGTCTCCTTGTCCTCTGCGAGCTCTTCAATCCTGAGCTTGTGTTGCACGTATGAAACGCGCTAACTCCTCCTGAGCTTTCCTCCTTCAACGAATCCTCAAAGGATTCTTCAACTTCTGCGCCACTGCAGAGTCTCTCGCACGTAAAGTGCTATCCTTTCTGAGCTTCAACAAACACTCAGATCCCTCGAGAGGTTTTATCTTTCTTCTCCCACAGATGGAGAATAAAATTCCTTCCTGGCTCTCTGTTTGCTCAAGAAACCTCTAGCTGAGTCTCTCTGGGTGTTCAGCATCCCAGTGAAGATCCTTCAGTGGACTCTTCCTTCAAATGGAAGAACTCAAGAGACTTCTCTTCACTTTTGTGCCTGCCTGCACACTGACTTGATGCCCTCCTGGCAAAGTTTCCTTCTCTCTACGTGCCTACGCACCTGCTCAATGCCCACCTGGCAGAGCCTTCCAGAATCCTCAACGATTCTTCTTCTCCTTCAAACTCTCAGTAGAGTTCTTCCTCCAGCACCTCGTGCTTACGCTCAATGCCCACCTGGCAGAGCTCCACATAAATTACAACAAAGTTTTGTCTGCAACTGTGTTTCAGCTACACATCCTTGCCTCTTGAGGTGTTCAGTAACCTCGAAATATCTTCCTCCTGAGTTGTGGATTTCAGCTTCTATGCCTCAGCATGCCTTTGTCTGAACCCGCAATGTTCAAAAGTGCATCCTCTGTGCAGCAGTATTCAGAGTCCACAGTACTCTGTCACGCCCTCCTGGCATGAAACCTCAAAGACCTTCACCTGAAATCACACAAACTCCCTGCAAATGCACCAACACACACATTCACAACATATAATGAACACTCACAGACATGCATATAAGACATAACACATGCAGGAAAAACTTCTTCTGTTTATATTAACAATGGAAAATGCCTGTATCTTTACAATGGTGTTCCTGATCTCTCTCTGGATCTTCTCATCTTCTCTACCTCTCCTATCTCACTTGACTAACTCAAAAAGGAGATCTCAAATCTCTTTTACTTGAGGGGCTCTTAGAGCGCTTCCCTCCAGGTTCACCTACTTTAATAAATTACATTCAATGGCTGTCTAGTCCAACGCTTGGATCTAGATCTCACTTGATCTACAATAAAGGCCGATCCTACCTAACGCCTGCTCAAAGGCACGACTTCCATGGCTCACCAGCCTAAACTCATTAAATTACATTCATTTCAAATTTAAAATGAGGTTGCGCCTCTCTTCAGCCTTTGAATGCATGCGCACTGACGTTGCTGGATGGTTGGCTGCTGACATGGAGTGATGCTCCTGCATCATACTCCACAGCTGCAAAAAAAATCATGAGCTCCTGCTCATGAGCTTCCCCTATAGCTGTTGGAAATCCTCCTGGATCCCAAACCAATCTTTGGAGCTTCTCATCTGCTCCATTCTGTTGTTGTTGCTGCTTCTGCGCTGCTGCTGCTGCTGCTCTCCTTTTTCTCAGCCTCTCCCTGCTGGTAGTGTCTGTTGATCTCAACATCAGCCTTCTGATGTATTATATTACCTCGTCCAACTGCCCCAATGGCTGGCTCGACTCTTGCAGTCTCCTCAACTACACAAATTTTTGGCATATGGGCAGATCATCATGATCTCCCATGCCTTCCTCTTCATCTTCATCCATGGCCTCAAGTTGCCACTCTGCTGCAGACTTCAGCTCTGTAGTCTCCCTTTGACTGACTTGTTGTTCAATCACCTTCCCTGATAGTTCCACTTCTGTCAGTTCTCTGGCTGGCCCTGGATTGTTCAACCAATCCTCCAGCATTTCTAGCTCCATCTCCCATGGAGTGATAGATCTGCCCACTCGCTCTTTGGATTCTTTTGCTGCTAGCTCCAATGCTACAATGCTCTCAGCTTGCTGGCTGAAATCATTGAGTCGTTCCTCAGAATGATCATCATCCTCTTCGTCCGTTTGGGTAGTCTCAAATGTCTGCTCCAATTTCCTTTTGACATTCATCGACAACTGTGATTGTTCTGCTGCTGCACCATCTGCAACATCGATTTCTGCCTCCTCCTGGGCACATGGTAGGAATACTCCAATTCCCCCAATCATCATTCGGCTCCTCATATCTTCCGCTGTCAGCTGTACCTGCTGATCCAAATTCATCTCTAGATTTATGAGACCCTTAGACAGTCTCATCTGCTCTGTCAGCTCCTCGGGCTTATCCACATTCACCTGCTCATCCCTGCCCACCTAGCAATATGGGATGTCCCTGCTTCCCTTCTGGCAGACTATGAGATCAACTGATCCCATCTTCATCAACCCTCCTTGTTGAATTGAACTCTCCATGAGACCTTCAAATGGTCTCAAATGTTCATCTCTGTCCACCTGACAGTCCAAGATGCTTCCACTGCCCTCCTGGCAGTCTTCGAGATCCCGCAACGATCTCTGATCATTGCCCTCCTGGAAAATTGAAATTCCTCGACTGTCCTTCTGACAGTCCATGAGATCTTCAGCTGATCTCAACTCGTTTCCCTCCTGGCAATTGGGAATTTCCTCTCCGCCCTCATGGCCGCTCTTGATATCCTCAACTGATCCCCATTCAAATTCCTCATCATCATCCCAATCATCGAGACCTCTCCCAGTCTCGGGCTTACAGTGATCAATCATCTTTTCCTCTGTGGCCTTGAGGGTTTTAGCATACCTCAACCATCTCTTTAACAATCTGCGCTGCCCTCTGAACATCAACTCCTTGACTCGCAATTTTATTGTTGCCTTCTTCATGGGAAATTCAAGCATCTGTCTCCTCCTCCTATCCTGTCGCATCCGCAGTTCGAGATTCTCTATGTCTGCTTTTAATTCATAGAGCTCTCTAGTCTTTTCTTTATCCCATTCAACAAGATTTTCTACCTTGCTCTTCTTTCTATAGCCTTCAGTAGCCATCTTGATGTCCCTGTCTGCCTCCCTGGCAATCCTGCTGCTGTCACTCCTGAAATCCTGAGTGCTCAGCTTCATCATCTCACAGTATCCTTGACTGTCCTTTCGACTGCTGCCTACCTGCAAACAATCATCACAGAGTCTTCCATCGCTCTGTCTTCTTCCTGCTCCTCTGTCAGTAATATACAAAAAGATTTCCGCTCTGATATCACCTGATGTGAATATCAGAGTGCTTCTCTTTTCTCCTCGCTCCCTCTTGCCTGAAGTATAAAGACAAGCAATTAGCTATGATACCACTTGATGTGTATCAGAGTGCTCCTTACCTCTTGCCTCTCTTGCCTGAAATATACAAACAAGCAATAGGCTCTGATACCACTTGACGTAGTAGAGGAATTCGCGACCACACCCGTCGCGCTCTACCGCTCTCAGGATCATTCAATTTCTCCCTTCTTGCGAGCTGAAGCAGCTCTTTAGATTCTCGAGTGGAATCCCTGACAAATGCCGATCCACAAGTCTTTTCGCTCACCCTCACGGCCTTCTTCACTTTACCGTGGTTATCCCTGACTTAGCATCGGGGTTCGGGGTTTCAGACTTTCTTCTGTCGAGAGCCCCTATCCTCTCTATGCCCCGATCACTGATGAGATTTCTTCCACCTTTAGCCCCTAACGGCTATACCCTCGTCCATACAACCGCATACCATAAGACCGCAGCCTTATATCCCTCTATCGAGGTTTTGAGTTTCAATTTCTCGATGAGCTCTCCTTTTCCCTTAGCCCCTCCTGGCTAGGCTCTGGTCCATGTGACCTACTCATATATGACTGCAATCATACTCTCCATCGTGGTTTCAGAATTTTTGATGTGGATGCGCACACACCCTTTGGATCCGCGATCCTCTGATTTCCGATGCGCTTCAGCCCTCCTGGCTAAGCCCTGGCCAATATGACCTCTATCCCGTGACCAAAACCATATCCCCATCGGGGTTTCGGGGTTCACGATGTCAAAATGTTTTTGTTCACAGGACCTGCGATATGACGATCCCCAACTTCCTCCGTCGTGTTGACAGCTGGCCTCCACTATGGCTCTGTTCTCCTCCGCTGCTGTGCTGACAGTTGGCCCCCACTGATCAGGGTTTCGCAAATTTGCGATTTCAAAATGCACCAACCCTTTGATTTTGGGATCTCCGATATCCCGATGAACCAACCTCCGATGGATAGCTTCCTTGTCGGGGTTTTTCCTGATGGCTCTGATTTCTGCCACGCGTCCTCTCTGATGGACGGTCCCGATCTCCTCCGAGATTTTGAGTCTTTCGAAGTCCCGTTTCCTTTGACCTCAGGAACTCTGATTTTCCCAATAACCGATATGCCGACCCTCTCCCGATCTCTGCCACGTGTCCTCCCTAACGGACGATCCAGATCCTCGTCGGGATTTCGCAGCTATTGATGTCCCAATTCTCATGACCTCGAGAATCCCGATTTCCCGATGGTCGATATCTCGATGGCTAATACCTCGTGCAGCTTCCACAGATCCGATGGTTGTCGAGTATCTGTCCCAGATCTGACGACCCATATCTATTCTCCTTGCGCTCCTCCTTCAGAGGTTAAACTTTACGCTACTCCTCCCGATCCAACGACTGACAGGATTTCTATATGAGATCCGATGACTCTCAGTCTCCTACTCTGATAGGCTCCTCTTGATCTCCTCCTAGACATAGAAACCCAACGGTCCAGATTTCTTCTTCTGTTGACATGACAGTTGTCGACGATCCTGAGCCAGATTCAATGACTCAGATCTCTTCTCCTGTGCACGCTTTCTCGACACCTTCCTGGACGCAAAAACCAACGGTCCAGGTCCAAATTCCAACAATATCCATGACGACTATTGTTCTCTCTCGAGCTCACGCATCTTCCTTCTTCTTGCACTTAGGAGAATTTCGATTTCTCCAAGACCACGGACTTTATCTCCTTGTCCTCTGCGATCTCTTCAATCATGAGCTTGTGCTACACGTATGAAATGCGCTAACTCCTCCTGAGCTTTCCTCCTTCAATGAATCCTCAAAGGATTCTTCAACTTCTACGCCACTGCAGAGTCTCTCACACGTAAAGTGCTATCCTTTCTGAGCTTCAGCAAACACTCAGATCCCTTGAGGGGTTTTATCTTTCTTCTCCCATAGATGGAGAATAAAATGCCTTCCTGTCTCTCTGTTTTCTCAAGCAACCTCTTGCTGAGTCTCTCTGGGTGTTCAGCATCCCAGTGAAGATCCTTCAGTGGACTCTTCCTTCAAATGGAAGAACTCAAGAGAGTTCTCTTCACTTTTGTGCCTGCCTACACACTGACTCGATTCCCTCCTGGCAAATTTTCCTTCTCTCTACATGCCTACGCACCTGCTCAATGCCCACCTAGCAGAGCCTTTCAGAATCCTCAGTGATTCTGCTTCTCCTTCAAACTCTCAACAGAGTTCTTCCTCCAGCACCTCGTGCTTACGCTCAATGCCCACCTGGCAGAGCTCGAGAGAACTTACATCAAAGTTTTGTCTGCAACTGTGTTTCAGCTACACAACCTTGCCTCCTGAGGTGTTCATTAACCTCTAAAGGTCTTCCTCCTGAGTTGTGGATTTCAGTTTCTGTGCCTCAGCATGCCTTTGTCTGAACCCGCAGTGTTCAGAAGTGCATCCTCTGTGCACCAGTATTTAGAGTCCGCAGTACTCTGTCATGCCCTCCTGGCATGAAACCTCAAAGACCTTCACTTGAAATCACACAAACTCCCTGCAAATGAACCATCACACACATTCACAACATATAATGAACACTCACAGACATGCATATAAGACAGAACACATGCAGGAAAAACTGCTTCTGTTTATATTAACAATGGAAAATGCCTGTATCTTTACAATGGTGTTCCTGAGCTCTCTCTGTCTCTTCTCATCTTCTCTACCTCTCCTATCTCACTTGACTAACTCAAAAATGAGATCTCAAATCTCTTTTACCTGAGGGGCTCTTAGAGCGCTTCCCTCCAGGTTCACCTACTTTAATAAATTACATTCAATGGTTGTCTAGTCCAGCGCCTGGATTTAGATCTCAGCTGATCTACAATAAAGGCCGATCCTACCTAACGCCTTCTCAAAGGCACGACTTCCATGGCTCATCAGCCTAAACTCATTAAATTACATTCATTTCAAATTTAAAATGAGGCTGTGCCTCTCTTCAACCTTTGAATGCGTGCGCGCTGATGTGGTTGGCTGGCTGGCTGCTGACGTGGAGCGATGCTCCTGCATCATCTTCTTTGGAGTAGAATTTTTTCTTTTTCTTATAAAATTTCTTATTGTATTGGTCTTTCTAGTTGTGGGATTCTTCATCATCATTATCCTCCTTCTTGGGATAGGGACCTTTGTTAGAAAACTGTCTGGTTCTGCCATAGTTGAATCATTTCAAGGGTAACTTTCCTTTATATTTTCCAAATCCTTTCTGGAGTTTCTTTATAAAGTTGGCCTCTTCTACATATGATATGTTTGACTGTTCTTCATTAGACATATGTTCCTATATATTCTTTTCTTTATATTCCTTAAATGTTGTGTCTTCTTTTGATGGTTTTTTGTTCCCTTTTCTCATCTCATATGATGTAAAAATTCCATGAAGTTGATCTACCACAAGTTTGTCAAGTCCTGGTCTATCCTCAATTGTGGAAATATTGGAATCATATCTCATAGGTAATGACCTTAAGATCTTTGTACAATAGGTTTATCGGTAATTTCTTCTCCTACTTCTCTGATTGAGTTAATTAACTCATCTACCCTATGAAAGTATTCAACAATGTTCTCTTTTTCTTTCATATTCAAATTTTCAAACTGAGCTCTATAGGTTTGTAGTTTTCCTTCCTTGCATTTTCTATCTCCTTCATATACAACCTCCAATTTGTCCCATATTTCCTTAGTTGACTTACAATGCATTACCTTCACACATATATAATTTGTCAATACTCCTAGATGACATTAATTTCTCTTTAGTTGTCATTAAAAATCTTCTTTCCTACAGTATCTGTGGGTAAAGTAGTTGGTGTAGTGTAACCATCTACAACATGTTGGAAAACATCAAAACCAAGGGCCAACATGTATATTTTCATTCTTATTTTCTAGAGAGCATAACCACCTCCATTAAACAATGGTTCTTTGTTGGAAGACATTCCCTCTTGCTGATCCATTTCTTTCAGGATCCACCTTCCAGTTATTACATTGTATTGAAGGCACTTGCTCTGATACCAATTGTTGGAAATACTGGGAGGGAGGGTGAATCAATATTACCTTTTTTTAAGAAATTAGCAATCACTTTTTATTTTATTAATCACCACAATAGATAAATAATGGACTTGTATTTAAAATCAATTATATAAATATAATTAACAAGAATTACAAGGCTTATAAAGAATAATTTGATATTGTGAAGGACACCAATCCTCTTTAGAGAACCAACTCTTGGAGACACAAATCCCCTTCTTCAGAGAACCAACCCTAGGAAGCACCAACTCCCTTGTCTTTAGGGAACCAAACCTACGAATCACCAACTCCCTTTTCTTTAGGGCACCAACTCTATGAAGCACCAACTCCCTTATTTTTACACTTTACTTAACAAAGGATATGAATCCTTCCTCGATCCTCCCTTCCACCCTCGCTGCATAAGTATCATCAGTTCCTCTTCTTGGAATCTTCTTCTTCTTTGATCTTTTGGTCTAGACTGTAGAGACACTTTCTTCTCACCATTATTTCTTGTTTATATAGTCTTCCAACTGGTGTGAGATTTGACGAATTGTGTCCCTTTATTTGAACTTTGAACCATTTCACCTCTTCACGTAAATGATAATATTAAACTTTAAATAATATCATTTTCCTTTTTATTATTTATTCATAATTCTCATGATTTAACTCGTTTTTAATCATGACTTTATATTGGCTCATTAGTCTTCAGATCTCGAATTGTTGTGAATTTGAGTCTTAATCAAATAGGTGCTCCCTTCAAACTAAAATTCGTGTGACTGCGAGCTCGAAATCACGAGCTTATCCTTTCCAAGAATTTTTTTATTAACGCTTTCTTCTTACGCCCCTATTATTCTACATGGGACCATATTCAAATGTCCAAGTGATTTTTTACTTCTATCCCCTTTAGCTTATTTACCTTATCATGTGACTGATTTTGGAACCAGGTTCTATGGTACTTCGTCCTTCGTGTTAGCACTGAAAGTTACACTTTGGCTACTAAAGTGCAATATCAGTACCCATCAATATTTTTATGAGATAAGTCTTAAACTGTGGTGTCAAATGGATACAACTCAGTTCAACAATGTCAAAACATAGGAAATTCTAGATGAAATGCATCACCAAAAGAGGTCTTGTTTAACTTATATAAGGGTTTTGAGGATTAATGTGGATAGAATGAAGACTTAGTAAGATAAATGAAGTGAATCTACCACTAGCATCAGTCCTTACCAGTAGATAAAGGAGATAAAATATCTATATACAAGAGCTTCTTAAATCCAATCTAAGAAACTTAGAGAAAGTTATAACAACATCACAATCAAACCTTCATTGTAATACAACTACAAAACATCATTTGAATCATGTCATATAGTTGGATTAGGTTGATGGATATTTATATGGATTTTTGGTTGTCATTGATGTCAACTATTGGAGAGTGATATTGTAGATTGATGTCAACCCTTGGAGAAAGTTCGGTAGCGAATTCTAGTAGCACAACGGTTTGGGTAATGGGATGAAGGTTGTTTTATGTATAATGGTATGATTTTTAATATATTTTAAGGTAATACTATTCTATATGTATAGTACATGTCATTCCATTTCTTGTGGTATGTGGAACGTCATATAAATTCTCACGGTTAGAGAGTTATGGCCATGAGAAGTTGGAGAAACAAGGTTTGGGTAATGGACCCAAGTTTGTTTGATGGATAATACTATTCTATATGGATAGTACATGTCATGCCATGTCTCATGGTATGTGGAACGTCACATAACTCCTCACGGTTTGAGAGTTATGTTCTTACGAAGTTGGAGGACCCTCATATGTTGGCTTGAAGCCCAAAAAGGTCAAAGAAGTCAAAGAGTTTGCAAAGAAGAAATTATTATTTAAATGATAAAGTAAAGTGAAAAATTCAAGAAGGATGATTTAAATAATAAAGTGAAGTGAAAAAATCAAAGAATATTATTTAAATGATAAAGTGAGGTGACAAAATCAAGGAGGAATATTAAAATGATAAAGTAATGAAGAAATTTCTAATTATGGAAAGTGGTTAACCCTAAAAATGAGGAAAATAGGTTAAGTGACCTAGAAATGGGTTAAGTGACCTAGAAGATGGAGAGTATAAATAAGAGGCAAGGCTCTCTCATTTTACATCACACTTGAGCATATTGAATATATATAGGTGACTGAGGTAACCAAAGCATTTATAAGATAATTGCAGAGGGAAGGTGAATAAAAAAAAGTCATAAGTCAAGGGAGGATAAATTATTTTGATGATGCTTTCTAAGGTATGTTATTTATAGGTCATCTCACCATTTTCGCAATAATTTTTTTTTATAGAATGATTCAGACCATGAAATTGATATTACATTGAGGAAACATATCCAAGTATCTATGGTAAAAAATTCATCTTGTGGGTCGTTGTATTTTTGGAGTTACACTCCATGGAAAATAGGGTTTGTGGCTAGTCCTGAAACTAGTCTAAAATAGGTGTTTCAGGTAAAAATGTCATAAATTCTTCATAAATGATCCAAATTCAGTAAGAAAAAATGTGTTGGTTAGATTATAGTGTGTAGTATGTTGTGTAACATTTTCATATTGATTAAAAAAAATATTCCGTGCGGGGCACACTCTACAAGTTGCTCTCTAGATTACACCATAATTCATCAAGGTATGCCATTTTTTGCTATAAATCCTTTTTTGAGAGGTTCCAAGTAGGGACACTTGGAGGAATTGCATAAAACACACTGAAGAACATTGTGTATCATTTTTAGATATTTATTTATTACAGGCACATAGTTATGATTATTCCAAGTCGGGGTTGTTGACTAATCCAAAACTAGTCATGTTAGACTAAAGTAAAGTTTGATGAAAATGATAGTCTCTTGTTATTAAAGTTAAGGAAGGTTTGAAGGTATGTGATCATATACACCAACTCTATTACAGAGTTACAAATCAAATTTGTATGATGAAATTGATGAGGGATTTTGGTTAAGGTACATGTTGGGTACATGGTTGAGACAAGTAGTTGATGAGTTGGGACATACATGAGGTGTATAGTTGATGATGTTGGTACATCTTGATGAGTCACATTTGATGAGTAGTTGATACATGATTGGTACATGGTTGGAGGCACTTGTTATTAGTATTGTTGACACATGGTTTATGGATGATGTAGCATACTTGTATTGGTATATTATTATAAGCACATATTGATCTTGGTGAGTAGATATGATTTGGTTGATAAGATTGATGAGACAGGTTGTTGTGATAGGTTATTTGTACAGGCTTGGTGCATGGTTGATGCACTTGTTTATGGTACAGGTTGATTATAGGTTGTTTTGGTATAGGTTGGTGTATGGTTGATGCACTTGTTTATGGTATAGGTTGATTACAGGTTGAGGTACAGGTTGATGCATAGTTGATGCATGGTTCAGGTTTATTGGTACAGGTTTACAACAACATATCTCACAGTGATTGTGTGACAATGGTTCCATCATTCTACTTCTACTTCAGGATAGTTGGATGGGGCAAGGACAGGTTGTTGTAGCCACCTTCCGGTTGTAGCTGGAGAACATAGGGGGTTGTAACCTCCTTCTAGTTGTAGCCAGAGAATAGGGGAGTTGGATATTCCCTTAGGTTGTAGCCTGAGAAACAAGGGGTTTGGAGCCTCCTTCCAATTGCAACTGGAAAACAAAGGAAGTTGGTGCTTCTAATGAATGTAATTCTTCAAGACATATAAGAAAAAACACTATGTGGTTTTCTCCCACTTTAGGTTTCCAAGTAAAATAATGGTGTACTGTGTATGTGTATGATTGTTCATTTGTTAATTTATTATTTACTCTACAGTTATTTGATGATAATGCTACATTGATATAACACTTGGATTATATGGTTAAAAAGGATTAAATTTCTCTATTATTGATTCACCCCCCCTCTCAGTAATCCAACAATTGGTATCAGAGCCAGTTCCTTTAGGAAACAATTTAACCACTAGAAGAAGATCATAGATTATTCTGAGAATGGATTACCAATGTTTAATGGTCATAACGTTTTTAAGTATGAGATGTGGAGCATAAGGATGGAAGTATTTTTACAGGCACAGGGACATTATATTTGGCTATCAGTTGTTACAGGATATGATAGTTCAAAAAGGGCAAAGACTGTAGCCAATAAGGAATTGAGGAAGAATAACAAAATAGCAATGGATTTCATCTAGGAAGGATTACCTAATCCATTAAGAGAAAAGGTTGGCAAATGTTCATCAGCAAAAGAAATTTGGGATAAGTTACATGACATATATTCTTCACCCATCACATATTCAGAAAATGTCAAAGAATATGCAGATACAAATAAAGAATAATTATGTTCATTGTGTCAAGCAGATTCATAAGATGAAGAGTACATAATCACTAGAGGTATGTTGTTTTGTTCTAATTGTGAAAAATATGGACATCTTGAAATAGAATTCCATGAAGGAAGTGAGATGTAAAAACTAATTGAAAAGGAACACAATTATGAAGAAGAATTGATTAGTTCTTTTGATGAACTAAGAGAAGAAAACAATTCACTCAAGAAATAATTGATGAAACAAAAAGAAAGTGTTCACATTTTTGAAGAAGCCCAATAGGTTATCGAGAAATTAAGAACTCAACTAGATGAAGCTAGAAAGATCGAAGAAAATCTTGAATATCAAAAGCACTGTTTGGAAACCAACATAGCAACACATAAGGAAGAAAAATAAATGAGAAAGAAGATATTGACAGATCATCTTAAGGAAATAACTAACGATCTAAACCAACTTGAGGCAGAGTTTGGTCAAGAAGAGAAAGGACTTGAAGAAGGAAAAATCACATTAAAAATTTATATTGAAGAAGTGAAAAGAACAGAAGAAGTGATCAAGTCTCAGATAATGAAGAAAGAAGAAGAGGTTGAGAATCTCGAAGAAGAAGTTGTAACATTGAGAAGTAAAATTTTCAAGATCAACAAGAACTTTGAAGAGACAAAAACATCCACATCAGTTATTGAGAATGAAGAGAATCACTCTAAGTTGATAGAAAAGAATAATGAATAAAACAGAAAGAGTTATGCATAAGTACTCAAAGGATGGAATCATGGTCAACCAAAATCTAAGAAAATTATTGAAGATACATCTTCAAGAAGACCATCCATGTTCAAGCCACAAAGAAGCTTCAATCATGATCATGATCAGTTAAGGAAAAAATTCAGAATGAATATGCCACAAAGAAGATCATTCACTCCCATGTATGCAAAATTATTTTATGGTCATTGTTTTTATTGTGCTAACTTTGGACATAAGGTTGCAGATTGTAGGGATTATAAAAGAAATTTTCAAGCAAGAAGTGCCTATGTGGTCGCACTCAACATTGAGTGTTACAAATTTCATAACTATGGACACATAGCCAGTGATTGTAGAAGCATGATTGATACTTCCATGAAAGAGAATACTGATATCAGATATAAGAAAGTATGGATAAGAAAACAGGAAGAACATGTGAAAAAACAACTAGGTACCAGTGATCCAGGGGATCAAATTTTGCTCAAAATTCAAAGTGCTCAAAATCTCTTCAAATCAAACAAGAGCATAGGTCTCGTCGTTATGAACCCAACATAACTTGTTTGGGTTAAAATGAACGTCGGATGAGAGAGATATCGCGTTCTGTTCAAAATGACAAACAGACAAAACAAATGTGTTGACTGTACAGTCCGTACGGAAACTAACGTGGTAGACTGTACGACACGTGGCAGAGCCGTACGACACATGGCAGGGTTGTACAACATGTGGAAGGTGTTGGATGGAAGGATTGTGGATGATTTGGAATATGAAACATGTCATCGGTGGTGAATGAAATGTTGACACGTGGCCCACTCAGTGGTTGCCACGTGTCACCCTAGCATTGGTTTCAAATTTATGTTTTCCGAATTCGACCTTGTGACCTTCGGGCAGGGGAAAAGATTTTGGAATGGCCGCCCAACCGCCGCGCCCCCCACCTGGTTCTTAACATATAACCATTTGAAAATTATTTAATTTTGAATAGATTGGAAATGGGCGCGGTCCGGGTCAGGGCTTATCCCCGACCCCCGGTCATATACGTGGAAATGTAACCACCAACGTGACATGTTTAACCGTAGCCCCTTTTCGTATGAGCCCCGGTCATATGTGTTACAATAGAACCACTGGCATGCGCCTCCGACCTATTACCATTTGGTT
>JZKD02S1705581.1:60422-109839 GCA_000966675.3 Picea glauca
TGTGCTTAAACAATTTTAAGTCTATTAAAACATTCTTAATCTTTCTTCAAGTGATCATCAATATTATACAACATATGGACAACATAAATAATGAGCATCAGTCACACATAAGATACACACAAAGACAAATCTTCACGAGGAAACTCATAAAGGTAGAAAAACTCTTCTTCTTCGAAATGATAGAAAGTCTTAGAAGTTCTATACATCATCTATGTTTGAGCACAAACTCAAGGTGAGGCTACTACCTCTTTTTTACAAGATTCAACTTGTTGAGAGCACCAACTCTTTGGTTTCTCTAGCACCGACTAGAAGGAAGCACCAACTCCCTGGATGTTCCAACACCAACTGGATGGAAGCACCAACTTCCAGTTACATGGGCTCCAACCTGTATAACAGAGAACACTTGTTCTCCCTTGCACCACCCTGCCACCCTAATTTTTCTGGCTGCAACCAGATGGAAGCCACAACTTCCTGTGTTCAAGCACCCACTTGATCCTCTGAGGAAAATAGTCCTTCCTAGCACCTCCCAACCACCCTTTTTACAAATAAATGATTGATTAAACAACAACACAGATAAATCAATTCTTAACACTTCTTTACTATTATGCAATTCTTCTATGCTACACTATTCTTCTTCTCTCTTCATATTTGGCTTGACTTGCTGTCTCTGTCTATCTGTTCTTTCTTTTTCCTTTTCATGCTCTTTGAAATGTGCACATTCTGTTCTCTTCACATTTTCTCTTTTGTTCAGCTTCTGTTCCTTATCTCTGAGCTTTCTTCACACTACACATGCTGTAGTTTTTCCTTTCTACAGTTCAATTCATTTTTCAGTCAGAACAACTAACACAACACTGTTGCTTCATATATCCTTTTATTCACACATGCCTCATCAGTTACACATCGAATCGTCTTGGTCAAAAACGCCTCAACAACTGAATCACCAACCGATCACGAATCATGAATCTGTTTTGCTAACTGAATCATAACTGATTAATTAACTGTGAATTGCAACAGTAGCCCTCTGATCATATTCAAATTCACCTGCACTGTTGGATTAAATCGACGGGGTCTTGAATTTATCCCATATGTCTGATGGATGTGACTGAGCGCTAGACAGAATTTGAATTTCGTGATATCGCATCTCGACATTCCTGTGATAAAGGATCTCGACACTCCAAGTCATGATCATCGAAACTATGAGATGGAGCTTAGCACCGCTAGCTTCTTCCCCTCATGTGACCATTGGCGGTGACCACAGGCTAAGCCAAAAGGTTCTTCATATTTCACGAACTTATAAACTTCATTGAGCCTGATCAATGGTCGAGATCTCTGATGATCCGATGGTCGAGATCTCATCGCGATCTTGCATATCGCGATTCCTATGATGAAGATTCTTGATGCTCTAAGTGGCGATCAACGAGACTTCGAGATGGAGCTTTACACCGCTAGCTTCTTCCTCTCACGTGACCACTGGAGATGACCACAGGCTGTGCCAAAAGGCACTTCGTATTTCGTAAACTTATAAACTTCATCGAGCCTGATCAACAGTCGAGATCTTCGATGATCCGATGGTCCAAATCTCATCGCGATCTCGCATATCACGATTTCTTTGATGAAGAGTCTTGATGCTCTAAGTCGCGATCGAAGAGACTCCGAGATGGAGCTTAACAACGCTAGATTCTTCCTCCATATTCCATAGATGTAACCACAACCTTATTCAAAAATTCATTTCACACTTTCATGTCTCGGGTATTCTATCGTGCTCTGATCTATTGCTACGTGCCCCTCTTGGATCAACGATCTAGATCTTATCGCGATTTCACCACTTCATGAGCCTTCTTCATGCCTGATCAACGCTCCACAATCCTTGGTGATCTGACGGTCTAGATATTTTTTTGATCTCGCATATCACGAGTTTGAACCTCTTTCCTTTGGATTTCCCAATCTGCGAAACTCTGAAACGAAACCTTTGTCGTGCTTTGACTGTTTTCCTCCTTCTGAGTTTGTACTGTTGATATTTCCATTATTGCTATGCTACTGATCGTGCTGATCTTCTCCATTTGATCATGCTGATCTTATCCATCAATGAAAAACACGCATACTCTTCCTTTGTCTAAAAACATTCCAACAATCTCCCCCTTTGTCATTGATGGAAATCCCTTGAAAAACATGCAACTATACCACTATAGCATCCTTGAAATTTACCACACTTTCTCCCCCTTTGACATCAATGTCAAAGATGAAACACGCTCCCCTTGAGCTATTGCAGTGCATACTCCCCCTGTCAACCATGAGAAACTTAGAAATAAAACAGATATTCAATAAGTACCCCTCCTGATCAACTGAACAGATTATACGAAAGAAGTTATAACCCCCAACTTTTGACGAAGATATCCAAAAGGGGTCGCTGCTAACGGTTTAGTAAAGATATTAGCTATCTGTTTTGTGGAAGGGATATAATTCAACTAAACAACTCTGTCTGTGACTTGTTCTCTAAGAAAATGGTATTTTATTGGGATATGCTTAGTATTGGAATGAAGAACATGATTCTTGGAGACAGTAATGGCACTAGTGTTATCACAGTGAATTGTAATCGGATTAGTATAGTTTACCTTCAAATATGCAAGAGTTTGAATCATCCACAAAATATGAGTGAAGCAAATAGCAACAACAATGTACTATGCTTCTATAGTTTATAAGGAAATAGATCCCTGCATCTTACTAATCCATGCTACCAATGAGTCACCCAGGAAGAAGGCACCTCCACTGGTGCTCTTTCTTTCATCCACACAATTTGCCCAATCTGCATCTGAATAAGCAGTTAACTGAAAATTTTGATTTCTGGGATACCACAGACCATAATTCATTGTTCCCTTCAAGTATTTGAATATCCTTTTGACAATTACCAAGTGACTTTGTTTAGGAGTTGACTGATAACGACCTACCATTCCAACATCTTGCATTATATCAGGATGTGATGCTGTGATGTACAGAAGACTGCCTATCATAGAGAGATATGTACTTTGATCAATATTTGGTGAACTATCATTTTTACTGAGCTTGCAACCAACCACCATAGGTGTGCTAATAGTAGAGGAATCCTCCATCTGAAATTTCTTCAACATCTCTTTCAAATATTTTTCTTGAGACATAAATATTCCTGCAGAACTCTGTTTTACTTGTAAGCCAAGAAAATATGACAATTCTCCTATCATGGACATCTCAAATTTTGTTTGCATAGAGTTAGAAAACCACTGGATAGATGATTCATTAGTACAGCCAAAAATAATATCGTCTACATAAACCAAAACAAGTAGTAAATTATCACCTTCATACTTAATATAGAGATTTCTATCAACAATACCTTTCTTGAACCCTTTGTCTTGTAAAAAATTGTCCAGTCTATAATACCAAGCTCATGGTGCTTGTTTCAGTCCATATAAGGCCTTCTTTAGCTTGCAAACATAATTAGGATTATCTGTAAAGGAGAATCCTTCAGGTTGCTCCATATATACTTCTTCCTCTAGATCTCCATTAAGAAACACTGACTTAACATCCATCTGATACACTTTAAAGTTCTTATGGCATGAATATGCAAGAAACATTATGATGGCTTCCAATCTTTCCACTGGTGCAAAAGTTTCATCAAAGTCCTGACCTTAAACTTGTGCATACCCTTTACAGACCAATCTGTCTTTATTTCTAACAACTTGTCCTTTTTCATTCATTTTAATTTTGAACACCCATTTGGAACCTATTACATTCTTATCTTTAGGACTAGGGACAAGCTCCCAAGTATTGTTCTTCTCAATTTGATCAAGCTCTTCATTCATTGCTCTAATCCAATCATCATGCTGGTTGACTTCATAATTTTTTTTAGGTTCAATCATAGATAAAAAAGAAACTTGAGATTGTTCTGAGCCTTTAATCAATTTCCTTTTTGTCTTAACTCCTTTATTTATATCTCCAATTATCTGATTTTTAGGATGATTCTTTCTAACAATTATGAGAGGTGATTTTTCTTCTTTCTATTGATTTGTGTTAGCCTGCGTATTTGTAGCTTCATCTGATTCAAATTCTTCTCTTCCTGATCCTTGGACCTGTTCATCTTCATCTTCAACTATATCTTTTGTGCTTGGTTCAACACTCTTTACATTCCTGACTGGGACTTCTTCATCAACCTTTATGTCTATACAATCAACTAGTTTATGCGGCCTCTTATTGTAACATTTGTATCATTTACTGTTTGTAGAATAGCCCGAGAAGATACCTTCATCAACCCCGTCATCATATTTTCCAATATTTTCATCATTGTTCTTGATATAACATTTACTCCCAAAGACCTTAAAATGTTTGATTTAAGCGATTCTTCCAAACCATAGTTCATAAGGAGTCTTGTCACCATGTGGTCTGAGATGTGCTTTGTTAAGGATATAACCAATTATATGAATTGCTTCCACCCAATATGTCTGAGGTATGTTCCTTTCATTCATCATTGATCTTGCCATTTGTTGTACTGATCTATTCTGCCTCTCAACAACTCCATTTTGTTGTGGAGTATTTGTAATTGTGTACTCTCTTTTGATCCCATGTTTATCACAAAACTCTTTGAAGTTCCATGAACCAAACTCTCCTCCTCTATCAGACCTTACTTCCTTTAATATTTTTCCTGTTTGATTCTCAGTTAGAGCCTTAAACACTTTGAATTTTTCAAATGCTTTAGATTTTTCCTTCAAAAAGGCGACCCATGTTAGTCTAGAATAATCAACAATAATCAGCATAAAATATTATTCTTTTTATGTACCTTCTTTTCTTGATGGTCCACATAAATCCATATGTACTAACTAGAAAGGTTTTTCTTTTGAAGGAAAGTTTTTAGATTTGAACTGAGTGCGAGTAAGATTTCCTATCTGGCAAGGTTTACAAACAGAGTCGTATGGCTTTGATATCTTCGGAAGATCTTTTACTGCCCCATTATTTCTGAGCTTGATTATATGATCAAAATTTAGGTGTCCAAGTCTTCTATGCCATAGCCAAATTTCATCATACTTGCTTAAGTGACATTCTTATTTTTCTTCTTTTAACACATAAACATTGTTTTATGTTCTTATCCATTTTGCAACTATCTATCCTGAATTCACAGATTTTATTCTACAATATTTAAAGGTAAAAACGACTTTACATCCTCGACCACAGACTTGACTGACACTAAGCAGATTACATTTCAGACCTTCTAAAAATATCACATCTTGAGCTTTCCCTTTGCCATTACTCAAACTTACCATTCCTTTACCTTTTATTTTTCCTAGTGCATCATTTCCAAAAGTTACATTCCCTAATTTGCTTTCACTTAGAGTTATAAACTTACTTTTGTATCTAGTCATATGTTTGGAACATCCACTGTCAATATACTAGGGATTCTTTTGTCTTTGGGATGATAACACTAGTCCACACTTGTCATCTGCTTTCTTCTTCCAAATATTGACATTTTCAGCAGTGGGGATTGGATCTGGCTTATAATTCCTTAAGTGACAGTCTACAGCTTTATGTCCATAATTATGGCAGTTGTAACATTCTGGTTCATTGAATAACGGATCATAACAATTTTTATGCTCATAACTGTTGTTGTGTTTCACCTATGTCCTTCTCCCAGTCATCGCATGATTTATAGTCTGTGATTGTTTGTTGCTTGGTTGTCTCAATCTTTGTTGTGGCAAATAATTATTCCTTGAGTATCTTGATTTCAAATATCTAGATCTTAAAGAAAAGTTTACAAATTTGTGACCAAAGTTAGAACAGAAAAAACAATAACCATAGAAAAAACCTTTGTACCTGGAAAAAGACTGTAGTCAATTTCTTCCATGCTGATGATTTCTTCGATCAGAAAATGTGTTTGTGTTATTTCTTTGATCTATAGATTCGGTTTTGGTAATTTTTCTTTCATCCCTTCTTGGTGGCTGATTTTCTTTCTTTGTTTCTGCAGAGTGGTTGTTGTCAATGATTATAGTTTTGACAAACTTGATGGGTTTTGTATTACTTGGATGATCACTACTTGATCCTTCTTAATACACCAATCCAACTTTCAACTTTGGGTTTCTTTGTTGATTTAGAATGGAGGTTAATCCTTCTGAGGTTTTAATACTTGGTAGATTTTGGTGATACAATCCCTTAAACTTATCCATTTCTTTTCTAGTTTTTACTATCTCTTCTTCTAAGGATTCACACCTCACTTTCTTCTCTGACAACTGTATTTTTAGTATGTCTTCAATTTTCTTTGCCTCTTCTAATTCCACTTTCAATAGGGCAACGTCTTCATCAAGCTGTTTACTGTCTTTCTCAAACTATATTAGCAATTGTTTTTGCTTTCTGTTCTTAATTCTGAGTCTGTCAATCTCTTCCAGTGCACTGATTAGTTCTCCTTCCATATCAATCGTAGATTCTTCACCATTATCATCATTTCCTATGATTTTATTATCATAATCCTCTTTGTCCATAAGCATGAAGTGATTTGCCTTATCTTCATAGGGAGAGTCACTATCGGTGTCTTCTGAGGAATTGTCATTATTTGCACACAAACTTTTCTTCTTACTATATTTCTTGAATTTGTACTTCTTTTCATCATCAAAGTTCGAGTCCTTTTTCTGATGGGGACACTTAGATGCAAAATGACCTATCTTACCATAGTTAAAACATTTGAAGGGAAGCTTGCCTTGATGTTTTCTTGATCCTTTCTTTAATCTTCTCACAAATTTTGCCTCAATATCATCTAAATCTGAATCAGTATTCTTGTCTTCTTTAAATGATGCTTCTCTAGTAATGGATTTATCTTTACTAATTCTCATTTCATATGTAGTTAAAGTTCCTAGAATTTGATCAATGGACAGAGTTTTAAGATCACTTAGTTCTTCTATTGTAGAGACTTTTGGATTAAATTTATCAAGCAAAGATCTTAAAATCTTCTAAACTGAGAGTGATTCTTCAAACTTCTCACCAAGACCCTTCATGGCATTCACAAGTTCTTCAACTCTTAAAAAATACCTACTAATTGTTTCATCTTCATTCATCTTTAGTTGTTCAAACTTCAACCTAAATGTTTGAAGTTTGGCATCTTTTACTTTCTCATTTCCTTCATAGCTGCTAATAAGTTTATCCCGCATTTCTTTGGCAGTTTGAAGATGCATCACATTTACAAACTTGGCTTCTGCAAGTCCATTTAAGATGGCATTCATTCCGTTAGCATTAAATCTAAATTCTAACTTATCATCCTTGGAAGCTAGCACAACAAGCTTTATGTATCTAGTCTCTACTACATCCCAAACATCAACATCTAAGGCCATTAGGTATGTTCTCATTCTAACCTTCCAAAAAGAAAAATTTGTTCCATCAAACAGAGGAGGTTTACTAGCTGAAGTCCCTTCATGACTTGTCATGTTTAAGATTACATATCTACCTTTAAATAAAAGGAACCCGCTCTGATACCAATTGTTGAAATTACTAAGACAATTGAGAGGGGGGTTGAATCAGTTGTTATTGTTCTTAAACAATTTTAAGTCTATTAAAACATTCTTAATCTTTCTTCAAGTGATCATCAATATTATACAACATATGGAAAACATAAATAATGAGCATCAGTCACACATAAGATACACACAGAGACAGATTTTCACGAGGAAACCAATAAAGGGAGAAAACCTCTTCTTCTTCGAAATGACAGGTAGTCTTTTAAGTTTTGTACATCATCAATGTTTGAGCACCAACTAAAGGTGAGGCTACTAGCTCTGTTTTACAAGCTTCAACTTTTTGAGAGAACTAACTCTCTTGTTTCTCTAGAATCGACTAGAAGGAAGCACTAACTCCTTGAATGTTCCAGCACCAACTAGATGGAAGCACCAACTTCCATTTACATAGGCTCCAACCTATATAACATAGAACACTTGTTCTCCCTTGCACCACCCTGCCACCCTAATTTTTCTGGCTACAACCAAATGGAAGCTACAAGTTCCTGTGTTCAAGCACCCACTTGAACCTCTGAGGACAACAGTCCTTCCTAACACCTCCCAACCACCCTTTTTACAAATAAATGATTGATTAACCAACAAAACGGATAAATCAATTCTTACCACTTCTTTATTATTCTGCAATTCTTCTCTGCTACACTATTCTTCTTCTCTCTTCATATTTGGCTTGACTTGCTGTCTCTATCTATCTATTCTTTCTCTGTCCTTTTCATGCTCTTTGAAATGTGCACATTCTACTATCTTCACCTTTTCTCTTCTGTTCAACTTCTGTTCCTTATCTCTGAGATTTCTTCACATTGCGCATGATGTAGTTTTTCCTTTCTACAATTCAATTCATTTTTTAGTCAAAATAGCTAACACAACACAGCCGCTTCATATCTCCTTTTATTCACACATGCCTCATCAGTTACACCTCGAATCTTCTTGGTCAAAAATGCCTCAGCAACTGAATCGCCAATCGATCACGAATCATGAATCGGTTGTGCTAACTGAATCGTAACTGATTAATTAACTGTGAAGTGCAAAAATATCCCTCCAATCATATTCAAATTCACCTGCACCATTGGATTAAATAGACAAGGTCTTGCATTTATCCCATATGTTCGCTGGCTGTGACCAAGCGTTAGATAGAATTTGAATTTCATGATCTCGCATATTTACATTCCTGTGATAAAGGATCTTGACACTCCAAGTCACAATCGCCGAGACTCTGAGATGGTGCTTAGCAATGCTAGCTTCTTCCCCTCACGTGACCATCATCGGTGACCACAGGCTACGCCAAAAGGCACTTCGTATTTCGTGAACTTATAAAATTCATTGAGCCTGATCATGGGTCAAGATCTCTGATGATCCGACGGTCCAGATATCATCGCGATTCCTGTGATGAAGAGTCTTGATTCTCTAAGTCACGATCAACGATACTCCGATATGGAGCTTAACACTGCTATATTCTTCCTCTCATGTGACCATCGTTGGTGACCACAGGTTTCACCAAAAGGTGCTTCGTATTTCATAAACTTATAAACTTCATCGAGCCTGATCAACGATCGAGATCTACGATGATCCGACGGTCCATATCTCATCGCGATCTCCCATATCACGATTCCTGTGATGAAGAGTCTTGATTCTCTAAGTCACGATCGATGAGACTCTGAGATGGATCTTAACAATGCTAGCTTCTTCCTCGATCTTCCACAGATGTAACCACTGGCTGTGACCACAACCTTATTCAAAAATGCATTTCGCACTTTCGTGTCTCGGGTATTTTGTCGTCCTATGATCTATCACCACGTGCCCCTCTTGGATCAACGATCCAAATCTTATCACGATTTCCCCACTTCACGAGCCTTCTTCATGCTGGATCAACGGTCCATAATCCTTGGTGATCTGACGGTCCAAATATTTTCGTGATCTCGCATATCACAAGTTTGAACCTCTTTCCTTTGGATTTCCTGATCTGCGAAACTCCGAAACAAAACCTTTGTCATGCTTTGACTGTTTTCCTTCTTATGAGTTTGTACTGCTGATCTTTCCATTATCGCTATGCTACTGATCGTGCTGATATTCGCCATATGATCATGATGATCTTCACCATCAATGAAAAACATGCACCATCAATGAAAAACATTCATACTCTGCCTATGTCTAAAAACATGCCAACAAGTTGGTCTAACCTCCAACTCACTTTTCGCAAGCCAGTTTGTAGAAATTTACGTAGTGCCTGTCTGAAAACACCAATTTTTGCAGCGTCGAGCTAGGAGCAATTTGAAATCCTGGAAAAACAGATAGAAAATATTTAAATGATGAAATCCCAGGTTATTTCCTTTAAAACATAAGTGTTGAAAACAAGGAGATCAATTGACAAAGAATTATAAGTGTAATTATGGTGATGAAAGAAAAGTGTACTTGAGGTGCATTGTGAACTGTCTGATGAGATGGAAACGTACAAAAATAACCTGATTTGACCTTCTAACAGGTAGAGGGACAAAGTGGAGGGGTTTTAGTACATCGTGCAAGTGGTGACATGTCAGAGTGGTGGTGGAGGCATAAGGATGATGGCTTGTCTAATCTTGTCATAAATATGAAGATATAACCCAAGGGTTTGGGCCAACATCAACACTAACATTATTTGTGCTAAAATGTAAAATACTATAAGGAAGAGGAAAAAAGTAAAAACTAAACAACGCTAATGATAAAAATAAAAAACCTAAGGCTGAATTGACCCAATCAATTCCATGTGATAACATTGGCTCCACAGGGGATGGCATGCTCCCTGTGAGCTGCCAAGAACAAGGAGATTCAATGTCTTATCCTAGTGATGGGGTCATTTATTCAATAGAAAGGAAAAAAAAATGATATTTACAATGGAAGGGAAATCCACTCATGCCTTAAGAAAAATACTTCTTTAGAAAATGACCATTAACTGAGCCACCAAAAAATTCAGAGTCTTCCAAGTTCTTCAATTTATAAGTATTATTTTGAAAAACTTCAGAAATCTTGAAAGGACCAATCCATAAGGCTTTGAATTTACCATGTTTTCCTTTATGTTGCCTTGGTGCATCCCACTTGAGTACCAGATCTCCCAGTTGGAAATCTTCTTTGTTTACCTTCTTATCAAAAGCCTGCTTGATATTTTTTTGATGCCTCTATGCTTTATCAAGGAGCTGCTCCCTGGTCTGATGTACTTCGACTAGATGATGCATCCTTATGACCATATCATCTGGGTCTCCATGTTGATCCTGAAAGAAAATTTTCCATAGGAAATGAAATCTGAGTAGGAAACATAGCTTCAATCCCATAAACAAGCTGAAAAGGGGAAATACCAAGTGATCTCTTTGTAGTGACTCTATCATCCCATAAGGAAAATTTCAGCTTTGAGTCCCATGATTTCTTATTGTCCTCCAATAACTTCTTAATGATATTTACAAGTATCTTATTAGAATATTATTCTAAACCATTGCCTTGGGGGTAATAAGGGGTAGAATTAACTAATTGAATCCCATACTTTTCACAAAAATTCACCAATGGTTCAACTTTGAAAGATGCAACATTATTAGTAACAATATTGCTTGGACAACCAAACATTGACATAATATCTTCAAGAAAACCAATTATTACCTTGTGTGAGACACTCCTTGTAGGAATGGATTCTATCCACTTAGTGAAATAGTCAGTTGCAGTAAAAATCCATCGATGTTGACTACTTGAAGCTGGATGAATTTCCCCAATGAAGTCAAGTCCCCACTGCTAGAAAGGACGTCAAGTCCCCACTGCTAGAAAGGACCATAAACCACCACAGGATTTTGAGGCAAAGATTTAAGTTGTTTCTTTCCTGAAATCTTCTGACATTTATCACAAGCCCTAATATTTGCACAAACATCAGTAAAAAGGTTGGGCCAAAAATACCCATCTCTGAGGATCTTATATGTTGTGTTTCTTCAAAAATGATGACCCCCACACAATCTGTCATGAAAATCATTCATGGTATTTTGAGCCTCTTATGGATCTAGACATCTCAAGAGAACCCTTAGAGGATCTTTCCAATATAGTATGTGATCAATAAGACAATATTTGATTGATTTTAGTTTCAAAGATCTTACCTTGTTCTTTTCCAAACCATCAGGAGGATGTAACTTTTGCAAGAAATAAATAATGTCTTTGTACCAAGTGCATTCTGCCAAGTTGGGACTAATATGAGGGATTTTGACAATGATATCAATTTGCTGATTTTCAGAGTTTAGGTTCATGAAATTAACCCCCAATGCTTTGCAATTTGATTCAGCCAAGAATTTAGCTAAACCTTTCCCTTTCAAAAACTTAGTAGGCTTCATTTCAAGGTCAAAACTAGAATTTTGGCAATCCATTTGCTCCTCTTTCCATCTATGTCAGGATGGATAAGAATTTCCTTCACAGAGATTGATGGGACATAGGCAATAATATTGGAATGTAGAATATATGCCATGAAGGATTTAAGGGATTTAACCAAAGAATAAGATTTCTTTTCCATAATATCATACCTCACATCTGCATCCCTTAATGCCCTGCTAAAAAAGGAAATGGGCTACTCCATCCCATATGTGTTTTTCTTAAGAAAGACAACAACCAATGTGTCACAGGAGGAAAAATCAAATATCAGAAATTCTTTTGAATAATCAGGGCTGATGAGAACAAGTGCCTCAATCAAGGATTGTTTGATTTGTCAAAAGAATTACAATCTTCAACAGTCCATTTCACCTCATTTCCCTTTCTAAGCATAGATGTGATAAATTTAACCAATTCAACAAAGTTAGAGATGAATATTATTAAAAAAATTATTTTACCCAAGAAAGACTGGATCTCCTTCTTGGATATAGGAAGAGATATAGTCTTAATGGCCTCTACTCTACTTGGATCAATTCTTACTCCTTCTGCTGATACAATGTGTCCCAACAAATTGCCTTCTCTCATAGAAAACAAAGACTTTTTAGGATTGAGAGAAAACCCAAACTTTCTACATTTCAGGAAAACCTTCTTCAAATGATGATAATGTTCCTTACCAGATCTTGAGAACATTGTAATGTCATCCAAATAGATGTTCATAAATTTTTCCTTCTCCCCAATGAATTCAATATCCATTGCTCGCTAGAAGGTTTCTCTTGCATTCATTAAACCAACAATCATTTTAGCATACATAAATGTGCCCCAAGGAGTAGTGAAAGTTGTTTTCTCTCTATATTCAGGAAGAACAAAGATATGATTATAGCCCGATAAGCCATCAATCATAGACATCCTTGCTGAACCAATCACTCTCTACAAAATATGTTCCATCTTAGACAAGGGATAATTGTCTTTCTTGGAACTTCTGTTAAGATTTCTTAAATCAACACAAAGTTTGATTTCACCATTATTTTTACTCACGGGGACTAGGTTGGCCACCCACTTAGAGTACCTCAAAGTTATGATGATCTTAGCATCAAACAACTTCTTTACTTCCTTTTCCATAATAGGCAACAACATGGGATTTATCTGACTAAGTTTCTGCCTAAATGGCTTGGTCTCATCTTTCAAAGGGATTTTATGTTCAATGATGCTTGTATCATAAGTTTGTATATATTTACATTTCCAATAAAATACATCAGAAAAATCCTTTAATAACTTCACATACTCCGCCCTTTGCTCCTTTGATAAACTGTTAGATAATTTGACATACTTGGGATTTTCCTCTGTACCTAAGTTGTATTTTTTCACATCAACTTTTTCATTTGAACCTTTAACCTTCACAACAACATCATTTATGTCAAATAATATCTCCAAAGGAACCAATCCTTTGGGAATATGGTTATGGGGAAGTTGGACAATCTTGTGATTTGCAATTTTTTTGAGGAAAATATCAGCATGAGGGATTTTTGTATCATCATGATCTTGATCAATGTGAAAAACAGAAAACTCTTCCACTATTTCCAGGAATCTGTTAATCTCAAGATCATCCTCAAAGACCTTCCAATGTTTGAAATTTTCAGGTATAGAGGGTCTATACTTTAATTACACATTATATTTGAGATTGGGGGGCAAATGGATCTTAAAGTTACTTTCAAAAAAACCCAAATAATCTTCCATAGAATTTTCTTCTCTTGGAACAAAAGAGATGTTCAAATCTAAGAAAAGATTATCAATAAGATCCCAAACTTCATTTCTCTAAGTCCTTAACCTGGGGTGTTTTTCTTGATACATATTTTTAACCTGATGCACAATTAATTAAACATCCCCAAACACTGCTAACTTCTCAATCTTCATATCTTTAGCATCCCTCAAACCCAAGAAAAGAGCCTCATACTCTACTACATTATTTGTAGTTTCAAATTCTAGTTTATAATACAAGGATATGATTTCTTGAGTTGGGGAAATAAAAACCACTCCAACACAAACAATTTCTTTAGAAGAGGCCCCATCAAAAAACATATTCCAAACTGGGGTATTTTGAGGAGGTGTCTCACATGTTTTAATAGGTTGTTTTCTGATTTCAATAGGTGATCAAGGAGCATCAATGAGTTGTAAGATATTGGATCCTAGATCAATGTCAACTGCAAAAATTGGATGGTTTGTAGTATTAACTTCATCACTGATGATGTAAGCTAGTTGTGCTTACCTATAAATCTTTCTTTTCTCTCCTCCAAATACATGAATAGTGGCATATGAAAGTTCCATCTGCAAAGTCCCCCCTAGTCTCTTGATCCAAGATATTGACAATAGAATCCCAAACTTAGGGGGGACATCAGCCACCAAAATATCCATGACCACACTCTTCATGGGAAATTGAAACAAGGTAACAACCAGGTCTTTGATCACTCCAAGTCATTTCACTTTTCTGGATTCAAATGAGTATAGGTCATGATAGGTTTTAGTAATTTATAGACCTAGCTCATCCATGAAATTTTTACGCATAAGGTTATGCAATGCACCTAAGTCCATCAACCAGTTGTGAAAATTTTTATCATGAATATTCAATGATGTGTAAAATGGAGGAGAAGAGTCATCCCTATCTTTTACCAAAGGTACCAATATGATTGTTGGTTTTTCATCTTGTAGGTTCACTGATTCTGTGTAATTATAGGAACATTTAGGTTGCAACATCTTGGAAAGATATGTTTAGAACTCTTCATTTTTAATCAGTTCTAAAAATGGTACTGGAATTTCTATCTTTTGAATTTCATTCTCAAAACTAAAAGAAGAGATTGATTTCATAATCTCCTTAATTTTTGGAACATGGGTCTTAATCACTATTTGATGGTTTATTTCCTCTTTTACTTTGTTTCTAGAAACCACATCCTTAGCAGAATTTTTGGTTTTGTCTGGTTGATCTGATGTACTAGGATTCCCATCCTTTATTTTTGACCTTAAGTTGTATTTATTTTGGTTTTCATTATCTTTTTCCCCTTTACTCAACTTATTCAATTGCCTATCAATAAGAGACTCCTCATATGAAAAATGATTTAGATGAGGGGATGGGGAGGTACCGCCCACACAATGAATTTTTGGATATGTTTCTTCATCCTCGCCTACTTCATCATAAACTATGTTATTTTAAAGAGGGGTCTAAACTTTTTGGTCATCCCTATTTATTTGATCTCTTTGAAGGATATGAGGGGCATTATTTTGTCTCCTAAAATTTCCTCTGTTACCAATATCTTGTGTATTTATATAATTATGTTTTCCGTCAAGCGTCATTTTTTCCATTTCAGTAGAAAGTGATTTAACCAGTTGTTGGCCCTTGGTTCTGGAAGTAAGTGAATATTAAGGAATAAAAGATGAAATGCGAACTGTGCGGATGACACAGTGACTCATGCTAGGTTGAAGTGAGAAAAAGAGTAAAAAAGACGTAGCGAAGTAAGAGAAAGCAAGACGTTGGATGAGGATATCGAGGATGACAGATCAACAAGGAAGACGGATCATGGACAACTCCATGAGCGAGAAAAATCCATCGGTATATTCTTTGGAGAACCTCGTGGGAAAGAAGGAAAGACATGTTGGCGAACTCCTTAAAATGTGGGTCAAGTTGACCTAGGGTTTTGGTATATAGGGTTTTGACACTTAGGCTTTGGCCTAAGGCTGTCAGTGAGCTATTGTAATGTATAAATAAAGGTCAAGAGGACCTGGGATCGAGAGGATGATGATGATGAGTGATTATTGTTATTAAGAGAGAAGTATTGTGCTGAGAGAGCATTCTGTATTGTAAGATCTTCAACTGGGTGCAAAGATCAACCCTGCAGCTAGGTGCGCAGGGAAGGGAGTAAGAGACAAGAGAGAAGAGAGAATATATTCTAGCTAAGAGCATAGATAAGACTATATGCTTTCACCTAATATATTATAAAGCACAATTCTGTGGATGTAGCCCTATGGAGAGGGTGAACCACATATATCTTGTGTCGTGGGTGATTGATGTTGTGTTCTTTGTCTTCTGATTTCTCTGTTATTACATTATTGTGCTAGATATTAGATATACTGTGTGAAGTAGGTTTAAGATGGTAAATGATATCTAGATGTTGTGTTGTTCTTGTATTGGATTCACCTTGTATTTCCTCTGGTTGTAGACACATGTGTCCTGCAACCCCCTATTGCTACTTCGGGTGAGACTGCATCTACTTCGTAGGTGTTGCTGAAAGGGCCAATAGTTAGGTCTTGTTGGTGTGCTATTAGAGATGAACCCTAGGTCTAGCCCTGTGTCAACACCATTTTTTTTAGTTCATATACTTGAGGGTTAACACCAGAAGAATTAGAGGTTGATTATTCAACTCTATTTTTTCTCTTATCTCTATCATATTTTCCCCTGAGCTGCCAATATATTTGATTCTACCTCCAAGGATGCATATTACATATGAGCTAGTGAGGTAGATCTCCTTTATATCAACAAGGGGAAAAACTCAGGGTCAAAAGCACTGACATAGGTTATCTTGGTAGAAGTTTCTGTAGGCTTAATTTCTGTGGGTATTTTGTTGTACATTTTATTAAATCTCTTTGAAAAATCTGAAATAGATTCTCCTTCTTTTCTCTTGAGTGACCCAAACTCTAGAATATAATATACGAAATATTTCTTATCTCCCCAATGCCTCAGAAATGCATCATCCAGAGCTTCAATTCCAACAATATATCTAGGAGTTAAACCCCTAAACCATTTCCTAGCCTCAACATGAAGAATTTGAAAAAAAACTCTCATCGAAACCTCCTCGTTTTCAATATTGATATTGTCATCATATCTATAAAAGGTCGCAAAGTGTTCCTCTGCAACTATTTCGTATTACCCTATAAACGTGGGCATGTACTTAAGATAGTCTCCACCTGGGAGAGAATTCATAGACTGAGGCAACACAAGAGGGGTATACCTAGCAGCCACTATGGAATCCATCCTATTTCTAGGAAGGTTAGCACTTTCCATTAGATTATGAAGAGGAGAATTATAAATTCTAGGAGAATAAGGAAGAGATTGGGTCTTGATTGGTAAAGTTGCAATCTTGATGATGTGTAGCTTGGGAGGAATATAGGATGGAGAAGTTTTAGTTTTAACAAGGGGAGGCTAAGTCTTGGAAGAGGATGGTGGAAATTCCAAGGGAACTGAGGTTTCTTCTTCTTTGGTCACAACATTTTTAAGAGAGGGAGGAGAAGGATAACCTAGGGTAGGAAAATCCTCTATGATCTCAAGTCTAAACCAACTTACAACATCATGTGAGGCAAGAACTTCAAAACTTTATTCTTTCATTTTGGGAGAAAAATAATAATATTCCACAGGTAAATATTCAAGATCTGAATTTCTAGAAATTTCAACAGAGGATAAAAGAGGAGCACTAGATACAACTACTAGTGTTTTAAAAGTGGAATCAGGAAAATAACTAGTAGTACCTAGAACAACAACTGAAAAGACTTCTTGAGAAGATTTTCCTTTATTGATGATATTCTCTGGGTCAACATCAGGTGTAGCCATAGGTAGATGTGGGGTAGACCTCGTGTGTCTACCTTTAGGAGCCACAACTAAAATAGTGGAGTCTCCAGGTGAAAACTGCAGTCTTCAATGTATTGATTACTATGCACCCTCAGAATCAATATTTATTTGTCGTTCAATCCCAAGGAAATGTTTTCAATATGTTCCCCAGAAATGACACCAAAAATGTTATCACTAAAAGTTACACTTTGACTACTAAAGTGAAAGCTCAGTACCCATCAATATTTTTATGAGATAAGTCTTAAACTATGGTGTGAAATGGATAAAACTCAGTTCAACAATGTCAAAACACAGGAAATTCTAGATGAAATGAATCAACAAAAGAGGTATTGTTTAACTTAGATCATGGTTTTGAGGATTAGTGTGGATATAAGGAAGACTTAGTAATATAATAAAAGTGAGTCTACCACTAGCATCAATATTTACTAGTAGACAAAGGAGAGAAAATATTTAGATACAAGAGATTCTTAAATCCAAGCTAAAAAACTCCAAGAAAGTTATAACAACATCACAATCAAACCTTCATTGTAATACAACCACAAAACATCATTTTAATCATTCAATGACAATAAAATTTCAGAGTGAGAGAGATATAAGATGGAAAGAGAGAAAAATGACTTCCATTAAAAAAAAAATCATCAGATTTGATACATCAAACCAGAGTAGGCTTTGTTACATTAATATCACCAAAACATTCTTTTACATCAACCATGTGAACCCACAAAATGTCTTCTAATGCTTCTTTTATAGCCTAGAAAGGGAAAACTAGAATACAATGCGAGTTTGATCCTCTAACATAGGATTCTTCCCTCTTAAACTAACGTAATTACACCTGTACAAACTGGAAATAACGAACTACTATAAAAAAGGCTAATGTTGGAAACTATCCTAACACCTTAATCTTTCATTATGAGGTGTCCTTTGAGAACATTCCTTTTATTTCCAAGTATCCTCCAGCTTTAAACTGACCTCCAAACAGTTGTACCATGATCCCCTAGTCATCTGATGATCATTGATCCTCTTGAAACCATCAAAATAGGAGTTCACAGTGTATCATGTAGTGCTAACTGTATCAACCATTTCACAGTGGAGTTCACAGTGAATTTTGCAGCGCTTGACTATATAAACTAGTTCGCAGTGCCAGGCACTGCGAACTGTCTTGTAGCTATCCAATTAGTCTAGTTTAAACCCCAAAACACCCAAAAACTTTCTCCAAAGTTAGATATGCTTGTAGAAGCCTCATAATGTGGTGTATGAGTGAAAAACTCAGTTATAAGCAACATAATTCCTCAAAAATCTTCAAAAATCAAGGAGCAATCATTTCCAAAACTAAGATTTCTTAAGATATTTCATCCATTACTTTTTGAGCCTAGAACTCCTCCTCGTGGAAACTTGAGCCAACATATTCAAATTCCTTTGGGCTATTTCTTCCTTAATAGGTTGCAACTCCAGTTTAATTCTTCTGATCTGAGCTTGCAAAAACCTGTTCTAGTTTTATAAATTCTTAAGCTGCCTATGGAGGGGTAGAAATCTATTTGTTGTAAACATGGCTTTATCAATAGTTTCCAAATACATATCAATAAGATCCTTCAAATATTTTCTCTCATACAACCCTTCTCCCTTCAGGTTAGCAATCTCCTTTCTGGCTTCTTTGAGCTGTCTGTTCAGTATTTTGAAGGTAGGGTTTTATGGGGGAGTGGTTATGTCTATGAACTCAATATATTTTTAAATAGATTCAACTTTACCTTTACCCTTTCTCTTGATGGGAGCTTCTATTATGTCCTCTTTTTCAACAATTTCCTTCTTTTTCGATGACATGGTGAAAGGCCTCCTAGCTTTAGCTTCAATTGCAATAGTTGGTGAGAGGAAGAGTAATCTCCTTCCTTTTGTGTTTGTGGCTCTAGTTGATGGAGTTTCTACTGTCTCTGGAGATGGTTTGGGTGAAAAATCCCTTTTGGAGAGTAATGAGATCCCCCTTCTTCTTCTTGTTCCTTACGAGCCTCATCAATTTTAACAATGTCTTTTCTCTTCCTCTTCCTACTTGTCTCTGTGTGAATAGTGTTTTCAACATGAAGAGTACTCTTCTCTTTGGATTGTGGAGTAGGAGAAACATTCAATTGCAAATGCATAGAGGAAATGCAATGCTCCCAATCAATGTTTTTCTTCTTCAACTCCTCCATCAAATGCATTTTAATCATCCCTGAGTGAAAAACACTTGTATCAACTACCTTGGATTTAGCTTGGACCCTATCATCCATTTTTCCAATGCTTCTAAACAAATAAAAAGGGAGATTCATGAGGTATTTGCCCGTGAAGTGCAGCAAAATCCTAATGTGGTACTGATAAATCATATTGAACCTACCCTCACAAGTGAAATATATTTTGATCACCCTTATCATCTTATCAAATTATCCAACCATGTGGCTCCTAGGCACTCCCTTTGATAGGTTATGTCCTTGGCATTCTGGTTTAAGGAATTCTTTGGAGAAGGTTGCATTTAGATTCATGGCTTTAAACCATCTTTTACCAGTATTTGGTATTTCAGTAGTTGATGCTATGGTTGCTTTAGATAATTCAAGTTCAAGAGTCCCAACATTAGTTTTGGTTCCATCAAAATTATAGGAAAATTCTATAGCTACCTTAGGGTGCCCCCTCTTCATTTTATGACAAAAATTGAAACATCCCACTCTTTGGAAGACCTCCCTAATCATAGGTTCAACAACAAACAAATGTATGTCATAGGGTTCAGTCCTGACAATGCCCCCACCCTTGTGAGCCTTCTTCCATTATGGAGTATCCATTGATGTTACAGGAAGAAAACTAAATGAACAATTTGAGTGATGCAAGAGTAAAAACAAGAAAACATAGGATTTAGGGTTTGATGGATAATATATTTCAAAGGATGGTTCTATCTAAGGATTTAGAGTCTTTCAACCTGTTTGAATTCTAGGCTTATGAAATGGAAGTTGATAGTTAGGAAATGAAATAATACTACACAAGAAAAAAAAAGATACAAGGAGAAAGCTTGCTGCAAAAAGATTTTGTTCAATACTTCACCATCACTTTTAGAAAAATCATCATAACTTTTCCAACAAAAGTCCCTTTTTAAAATTTCCGAAATAGATAGACTTGAATTAGAATGGAAATATTGATGGTAACCAGCGGGTACAGGTTCAGAGGTAGGTGAATAATAGTGCTAAGTTGTTGCACAGAGTTTGCAGTGCCAAAACAGGGGATTCACAACAAAGTTTGCAGCATAAGCAACAAAATCCAAATATGGGATAGGCAAGGTGGCCTAACAACAAGGCTTTTTTAATATTTAGTAAAAGAGGTTGAGAGCTCTGCAATTGACTGATAATTGTGATAATATGGGTAAGATGGATAGTTGTCAGCATGGACCACCAGTTCACAGTGCATAAGAGAAGAAATGAAAAAAAAAACAACCTTTATTGTCCTTCAACAGAACCTAAATTGATCATGGAGTACCTGGAGGATGAGGCTTGAAAATTGATATGCTTGAGCTTGGACGAATCCACCTGTAACTGGTCTAACCTCCAACTCAATTTTCATTGGCTAGTTCGTGGTAATTTCTATAGAGCCTATCTGAAAACACTAGTTTTTGCAACATTGAGCTAGGAGCAATTTGAAATCTTGTAAAAATAGTTAGAAAATATTTAAATGATGAAATCCCAAGTTATTTCCTTAAAAAAATAAGTGTTGAAAACAAGGAGATCGGTTGACAAAGCATCATAAGTGAAATTATGGTGATGAAAGAAAAGTGTACTTGATATGCGATGCAAACTATTTGATGAGATGGCAACGTACAAAAAGAACCTGGTTTGACCTTCTAATGGGTAGAGGGAAAAAGTGGAGGGGTTTTAGTACATCGTGGAAGTGGTGTCATGTCAAGGTGGTGGTGGAGGCATAAGGATGATGGATTGTCTAATCTTGTCATAAAGATGAAGATATAAACCAAGGGTTTGGGCCAACATCAACACTAACTTTATTTGTGCTAAAACCTAAAAGACTATAAGGAAGAGGAAAAAATTAAAAACTAAACAACACTAATGATAAAAATAAAAAACCTAACACTGAATTGCCCCAATCAATTCCATGTGATAACACTTTGGGACTTCTAGACTTTGCAATCATTCAATCCTCCAAGAGTACATTTCACCGAAGTGCGTATATTGTATTCACTAGTAGATCAAACGGTCAATATTTAATCTTCCATTAGATGGATGATCGTGGCTTGTCTAGAGTCTTAGTGTTTCAGGACTCCAGCCTTTGCATTCTTCCAACTCTTTCATAGCAAATTTCGTCGGAATGTGTATCAACACTTCACTGCATAATAACCTTCACATGTCTAGGATATAGGACCATGATATTAGGAACAAAGGAGATCCCTCTCTTCAGGTATTCGACGATTTGTGACTCCGAGACTTCGGTCTACTTGAACCATGAAGTATTTCAATCTCTCGAGATTTTTACATACTGAATAAGTCATAGTATGGAGGTGATTGCTTGCTATTGGTTAACACCTCCTTTTTAAGCTATACTTCCACTATGCTTGATCAATGGTTAGTGTTACTTTGTGATTCATGCTTACTCTATCCTTCCACTATACTTGATTTGATGGTCAAGAAATATTCTGTAGGATCTTATATCAACGACCAAACATTAACTTGTGACTTCGGCCTTTGACCCTTCAGATATTTTAGTTGGTAGGAGAATTTGGATATCCTCAAAGGATGTAGTCCCAGAGTGACGTGGCTTGTTGATGTCATTGTTGACGTGGCACTGGATGAGTGGCTTCCATGTGTCACCTTGATGTGTGACTTTTGTATACCTAATGTGCCAACTATACCTTCACACTATTCACTAGTTGATTGGGCCACATGTCATATTTGTCTTCTGCCACATGTTTCCCTTATGGATCATGGCTTTACACTTCATGGCTTCGATAGTTTGTGGCTTCAGGAGTTTTGTCACTTTTATACCATCCTTCGATCATTGTCGAAGTGCCGAATAGATCTATCACTGTAGATATTTGCTTCTCTTGATTGGCGGCTTCTGTTAACTCTGGGGCTCCAGAGTTCGATATTTCTTGGTTTATCTGATATTTTTATCACCAGAGTAGGTCAATGTCAGAGTTGAACACCTTCTTCCTTTTAGCGTGATCCAACAGTTTCAATATTCATTCCAGATCAATAGTTGATAGGATTTCCCTGCTCTTTGGCCTTTGGGTAAAGTTACATGTTTCAAACTCCTTTTCATCGGAGTGGTCAGCGTCAGAGTTGACCAGCGTCGGAGTTGACCACCTTCTTTCCTTTAGTGTGATATGACGGTTCAAAATTTCCATTCCATATCGACAGTCAACGATTAATTCTATATCAAATCTGGATCTAATGGCCGGGAAACCATCTGAAGCTCCTTCATAATCGACGGTTGGCATTATTTTGTGACTTCGATATTTCATGGATTCTTTCTTGTCTTCGGTAATCGCTGAAGTGGCGAGGTGGCGAAGTGACAAATTTATTTATCCATTACATGATCCAATAGTCCATAATGCTACTTCTTCAAATCTGATGGTTGAGATTTAATCCTTCCCAACCTATGACTTTACCTTGATCTAACGATCCTAGATTGTGCCAAACTAAGAATGAATGGTTCCTGTAACTCGATCCTTTACAAAAGGATTTACTTACTCACATAACTTTGTCTCCTGTGTTATTTTAAATGTGCCATCTCTTATGAGCTTCGATTAACGTTCTTCCTTCAGAGATTTGGGTTTATATTGGATTCCTCTACATTGCGCTATTTCTTCTACGCAACCTACTACGTTATCTCTCCTGAGCTTTAGGATCTCAAAGATATATAATGATAATACCATATTGATCTTCTTGACATCAATTCCAACACCATAATACCATGTCCAACATTGATCATATTGGCCTTATTTGACATCAATGCCAACAAGATAATACCATGTCCAACATGTTTCATCACTAGAAAAACTACTACACAAAGACACAAAGTACCTTTGGACATAGGAATTTCAAGAAGCATTGGATACCCTGAAGAATAAGTTGGTCACCGCGTTGATATTTGTTTTCCTCGATTGGTTCAATAATTTGAATGTTCGTGTGGACGTATCCTCCATTTCCCTAGGAGCAGTCCTCGTGGAACCTAGCGAGGGGAATATTGATCATGCAATTTACTTATCCAACAAAAATCTTTCTAATTATGAGAAGAATTATGCAATGACTAAAAATGAGGGCCTAGCTATGGTGTATGCCTTGTAGAAATTTCGACACTATTTTCTTGGAACTCCCTTCAAATTATTTAATGACCATTCGACACTCAAATATTTGGTCAACAAGCTAGTGTTGGGGGGGAGAATATGCCTATGGATATTTCTCTTCCAAGATTTTGAATTTGAAGTGGTTTTCAAATTGGGAAAATATAATGTAGGACTAGAACACTTGTCGAGGATTGAGTCTCGAGAGGCAGGTCGTAGCCTAGACGATGACCTTCTAGATGTGTAACTCTTATGAGTAGAAGTGATTCCCAATCAATTGGATGAGATCGCTAAATTTCTCACCACAGGATAAGCATCAAATAAGTATACACAGTCCCAACACCACTAATTGTTGACCCATAGTGATGACTATCAGTTAATTTTTGGACAATTATACAAGTTGGGGGTCGATGGTATTCTATGTAGGTGTGTATTAGAGAACGAATGAGACACAAGTTTGTATGAAGCACACTAGGGAATTGTAGGAGGTCACGAGGCTAGAAAATCCATGGTGCATAAGTTACTTTTTGTAGCATTATGGTGGTTGAAACTATTTGTATATGCCAAGGAATATTATAAATGGTACGACGTCCTCCAATGCATGGAAAAACCTTACATCAGAGATGGATTTCCTTTGTTTCCCATTACAACATTGTATTCATTTGACAAATGGGACATAAAATTTGTGGGACCCATCAATCCTTTGATGTGCCAGATAGGTTCATGATACATCATCACAACCACATAGTATTTAACCAAATGGTTTGAAGCAATGTTTGTCAAGGATTATACTGTAGAATCAGTTACACGATTGATCTTTGATAATGTGATTACTAGGTTTGGATGTCCTAAAATGTTGACGAGTGATCAAGGAACACACTTTCTGAATGAGACTATCCATGAGCTCATGCATAAATTCATGATCCATCACTATAAGAGCACCCCCTATCATCCACAAGCTAATGGTATAGTTGAAGCATTCAATAATATTTTAGAACATGCCTTAACCAAAATTCATAATGTGAAACATGATGACTGGGATTAGCATATTCTAATAGTACTTTGGGCATATATAACAACCTATAAGTGGGTGACGAAGTGTACTCCTCTAAGGTTGGTCTACGGAAAGGAGGTCGTCATGCCACTAGAGTTTATTTTTTTGAGGATGTGCATCTCTATAGCCACCTATATGTCACATGGGAAGTCACTTCAAAATATATTATATGAACTCATGGAGTCAGAATAGGATTGTTTGGTGGCAGGATTCAACCAAGTGGTTGAGAAGAAGTGACAGAAAGCATGGCACAACCGCGACATCTACCAAAATGTTTTTCATCCAGGTTTTCTTGTGTTGTTATACAATATCAATTTCTTCAAGAACCCCCATAAGTTATGCATGCATTGGTTGAGCCCATTTTTCCTAGTCTACATCAGTGAGGTTGACAGAGCCAAGTTGGCAACATTGTAGGAGCAACCACTAAAGCGACTTTTCAACAAAAATCAATTGAAGGTGTATTATGGCCCCCAAGGGTCACACACAATTTAAAATCATTAATCAAAGCTAGCGTAGCCTAGGCATAGAGTAGTGTACAAAATAGATAGGAACGTTTATAGTCGACGTAATTAAACTTTTCAACAACACAGGACACCTTCCGGTTGCATAGGTGGATTCAACAGGTTGAAATGTTTACATATTCCCAATATTTCCATTTGTGGGTTAATTTATTAGCAATGTACGAAGTACTGGCTCTGACAAGGGAAATCACATGGGATAAACCCAAGCTACATGGTGATACACATCACTTAAGGGTCGAGAAATATAATTCATCTAGATAACACAATTCCCAAGTACGTAATAAGTTATGATGCCACATTCCAAAAGTCACATCACTAATAAAGAGGACTAGAACCGTTGTCTACCACCTCTTGAGAATCATCTGTGGGTCCAACTTGCTCCTTCGAACTTTAACATTGGTTTTCCCATTATATGTTCCCACCATAATTTTCTGGTTGGCACCCGAACTATTTATACAAACTTCCACCATCAGTTCTATCGAAGGGATCCTCCATGCCTCAACAATTAACATCTCCATATGCTGGTGGGTGGGTAGTGTCAGTCGTTCTTTCACTAGTAGTTCCAGTTTCATCCAAAATTCTAGTTCCATCGCAAAGTTCCTAACTCATGGTCCTTTCCAGTAGATGCTCAATTGCTTACATCTATCTGTCCAAGCAAGTGGCCCAGGATCTAATGCTTCAATTCTCTTAGAGGTTGATCATTTGAATATAAATGTTGGATAGGGCCCCCAACCTTTAGTTCACTAGTAATATGTAGTTGACCGCCACATAGTTCCTTAAATTGTTCTTCGAATATTTGGAAATACACCATATCTCTAAGACGGGAGTTGGTGAGCTTGCTACCATGGATGTTCACCTTTTTTGAAGCCAATAGCCCAAGTTTATGGGTTTCCTCCTCCACCGGATCAAGAAATATGAATATTCCATCCTATACATCTAGCTCAATGAGACAGGAGGATGATGATGGTATCATCTGATGCCCACTTCTCATAGGTCACTGAGGAACTGGGCCAAGTTCTAGTTGTAGTGATTGTCCTGGTTCGAGCTCAACATTTTATATGGTATGGCCCTAAATATCTCTCACTCACCACTCTAGAAATCCCTCGAAAACAGAGAGTTCAAGATCCTAAAAAAATGAATCCCTAAGCCATCTCTTACCTTGAGGAATTCTTGACTCATTCCAAAACCTATGTCAGGTTGAAACTACATCCTCGACTGATGATTTTCTCTCAGTCAAACCCAACTACAACCACAACTTAGTTTGATGCTTCACTCATATAATATTGATGATTTTATCTTACTCAAATCCGCGTGTGGACATAATGGTCCATCCATCTTGGTACAGTTTCAATTCCACCTATAATTCACACCATGATCAAGGCCATTGGCTTGAGGATGAGCCAAGTAATAGTGTTGTGAGTCTGTTGGCACGCAAATTTTTGGGTAATTTTAAGGGCACACAGAAATAAATCATGAATGCAATTCAGTTTTGCGCACACATAAAAAACTACACGATGGATGGAATAAGGCACATGCGCCAAGAAACATTATACACTACACGCTAAAGGTCAGAAAGATACCGAATGCTCACGAATTTAGAAGAAGATATTCAATAATCTTCCCGAATGATTAAGTCAGATTACGTAGGAGATCATGGGGCAGATAATGAATGAGCTTGAAATTTCATTAGGAATTACATGCTCCAAAGAGGTTATGTGGGCTACATGCAAGTGGTAGAAGCGTGTGAAAATGGCGATCACCAAAGTGGGTGGAAAAAAGGAGAAAGAGATAGAGTGCTATAGAAAAGAAGAAAATAAAAAGGAGTAACAAAGATACAAAAAAGAGAGTTCAAAGAGTCTAAGGTCTACAACAAAACAGAAGTATGTCTGAGTTTTCCATGAATCACATTATGAGTCATTGTAAGAGTTTTGTATGTGGCTCAAATAATTTTGTAGAGACTTTGTAATGGAGTCAGTCCGGTAATATCTGCATAGTCTGAACAAAGAGAGCAAAGCACATTGTAGTGCATCACTTGTAGAATGTATCAGAGCATAGGGAATTATTCCTATTGCATTATGAGTCTCTTGATGTATGCATGCTATAACTTAATGGAGATAATATAAAGTTGTTTTTCTCTCTATCGATGGATATGTTTATTCTGAGTTAAATGGATGAATGTGTTAATGATGTATGTTGTTAGTTTTCTAATGAAATGTGAGGGAATGTATGAATTCTAGCCAGAGTGATTTCCTGATATGATATATCCCTTCATCTCAGACACAAAACTAGATTATCTTTGTGATTCTCATAACATCTAGGGGGACACCGTCTTCGATCCCATACTGAATATTGATATGCCAATGCCTTGGGGTTTTCTCTGTCAACTCTGGATGAACCCTAGGTCATCAACCCCCTAATGTTAAGAAGGATGTGCACTAGCGAGCCAACAATTTTGGAGATAGAGTAACCATTGTATACAAGCGCCTTAGTCAAGTGGGAGTTTTCCTTCTCAAGGAGTTGAGGAGTTGAGACGCGGATGGCTCGAGTGACCAAAGCTTTTAAAACAACAAATGTTTGGGCTAGATGATGGTGAGAATGGGCATGCATGTATCGATCAATATGAGTCTATTTCCGGTAAACTTGGTGGATGAGGGAACTATCCAAAATATAGTTTATGAGAATATCCAAAAAGGGAATAGAATTATCCTTTTACATTTCCATAGTGAATTAAATATTGGGGAAAATGAAAAGAAACCAAAACCAGATAAGCAAGTCAGTTATTGTTGAACACTCATTTAAATATAATCACCTAATTTCTTTTGACCAAACAAAAGGCCTCATCGTCGTATTAATCCTCTAATATAATTTGCAAAGCACTCGAGATTGAAAAACACCCCAACATCTTAAATCGAGAAAATGACTACAAGCTCAGCCAATCATGGAAACCTCTCATTCAATACCTAGATGACTAAACCTCTATCTATTCTTTGTTAATTTTGTTGTTTAATTTAATATATTTTTATCCTTAAATTTCAATCCTTCTCTCATCCTCTGAATTTGGTATTTTTCATTTAACCCTTGATTCTTGTCAATACCTTTCTCTTCGTTTACTCATTTTCTTTTTTCTTTTTTTAATCTTTCAAATTAGGGTTTAATCTTATTTATTTTTGCACTTCTTTGTTTGATTTCTCCTTAATTCTTATCTCTTTATTCCTTTTCCCTTCCTCATTAATCATTTATTGATTCACACCCTCTCTTAGTCATAATTTGTTTATTTATAGCATCTTCTGTATTGATTTAATTTAAATAACTTTTATTTTATTTTTGTTCACAACAATCCTTTTCCAATGACTATTTATTTTAACCATTTATCTTTTCTAATCACTAAGATTTTATTGTCCTTGATGATAGGTGGAATGTCCACTTGAAATGGGTGAAGTGTCCACTTGAAATTTCAAAACGACTTACACCGTTTATTTCCATAATTTTTTACAACAATCATAACCAACTATAAAAACATACACACTCATATTAATATCTATTAACATCAATTTTGTTTTTTCAAAATCTATTTTTTTCGTATATATAAGTTTACATTCATAACATTTTGATAAAAATATATGAAAACCTATCTTGAATAATAAGCCTACATTCATTAAAAAAAAAAAAAAAAAACGACTTCCCATTCTCAAAGCTACTTGTTTAATAATTAATTATAAAATATAATTATTAAAACAATATTAATAGGATTAAAAATCATATTAATTTTACAATTAAAAGTATTGATAGGGAATCCAAATACCATTTCAAATTAATAATTAGGTTTTATATGTGGATATAGTTGTCTCTTAGAGATTCACTTCTTATCCGTGAATTGAAAGAATTATAATATAGTTAAATTCTACATTTGAACTCTTAATATTATAAGAACCCCGTGATGGACTTAACAACATTAGATTAAGGTTAGTATCTCTTCTTTCAAGTTAAAATAACATTCAGAATGGTTTAAATAACATGTACAATTTTGAACTCTAATTTTATGCAAATATTAAATTTTTATCCACATTGATTTGTACTTAGTTTTTAAAATGAACTTCAAATGTATCACTCACTTCTACTTGGAGTTGGTCCTTTAATGTGTGTGATGTGATATATTGTGTTGCTATAATGTGATATGTTTTGGCTATTTGAATAAGATTCTTATAGTATGTATTGCATTGATTAGTGATATAATTAATATTTTTAATAAAAAAAAATATTAATAAAACAAATATTGGTAAGGTAAATTTTTGTATTTAATTTTAATATTTTGGTTTATTTTAAAATGTGTTAAATGTTTTAAGAGAAAAGTTTCATGCTCAAAGGTCACATCAATTTGGTGGAATTTTAATTTTAGTAAAATTGATTAGTGAATAAAATTAATATTTTAAATTAATTTTTTTTAGTAAGATAAAGTTTTGTTTTGTTGTATTTTTTTTAGAAATTCTAACTATTTAGTTCATTTTAAAATATGTTAAAATTTTTAAAAAGAAAAATTTTATGACCAAAGTTCACATCAATTTGATGAATCTTCAACCTTTCACAAAATTCCTATTGAGTTTGAAATTTTTTTATTATCAAAAATAGATAAGTTTGTTGAAATTATATATTCTCACCTATACACCAAAATAACTTTATATTCTCTTCAAACATAGAAAGTGATATAGAATGTTTTCACCTATCAACACTATTTAATGAAAGAGAATTTATTACATTATCCTTTCTCGATATCAAAATAACTTTTTTCCTATTGATTCTTTTCAAAATGATTTCACATGTAACAATATTATTTTTTCACTAAAACTTATAAAGTACAAAGCTATTCTTAATTTATGGATTAGAAATTAATTAAAAACATCAATTATAATATATTTAACCATTATTTTGTAGTTTATTCAATGTCTATTACTATATAAATATTTACATAACATGTAAATAACTTCTTAAACCTTACCTATAAATTAAATGCCCACTTATTCACAATTATTTCATTTTATTTACTATGTTTTTTCCCAAAATTTAAATAATCTTCTTCAACTACCCTTTTAACCACCATTCTTAAGATCTTCATGTATATACCATAACTACATGTTTATATATGACCAATAAATTTGGACTTGAGTTGGACTAATCTTATGTTTATTTAGATACCATGCCTTACAATAAGTACTTTAGTAAATTTAGGCAAGTCCATGAGATTGTAATTTTAAATTGTTTTTCTAGTTTCCCATAATATGTTGGTTTCAAGTTTCTGGGGGCAGTTTATTTGGCAAGTGTCATGATATGAAGTGTTATATTCAATGAGGTTTCAAGTTCAAATCCCCCTGATTTACCTGTGCCTGTGGAAGGGGCATACGCATGGAACCTGGAGGTTATAGTGGTAGCAGTCAAAATCGGCCCCGTGTCACGCAAGTATGAGACTGCCCCGATTGTCGATTCCACCATTCATGATATATATCTGTGTGTGTGTGTGTGTGTGTGTTGGTTTCAAATTTTTATTACGTGAGTAGTTCGAATGTTATGAATTAGGTTATTACTTGTTACTTTTTTATTCATACATTCATTCTTCTCTCCCTTGTTTGACAATAGTGTCTTCTCTTATTTAGACTTAAAAACTTGATTACACGATCTTATACACCATTTCTCTTAGCCCTTCATCTCCAACTTACATCAATTTTTTTCAATAAAAATTGGAAAATGAAGATTATTCATTTAAACCTAAGGATTATATCTTAGAAACATGTATTGTTGTATATCATAAGGAAAAACTTCCCACTTCTATGAATTAGCATTCAAAACAACATTGGAAACTTATCTTCACATTGTTCTATCTTTTCCACTCATTTCTTCTCATGCTCTATGTCCCCATAATGTTTGTGCATAGATCCAGTTTTCACCCATGTTATTCTAACAAAAATGAACAAGTACATATAATGTATATGTTACTATTGGGTCGTTCATGCTAATGCACATCCTTTTTAACATCGGGGGGTTGAGGACCTAGGGTTTGTCCAGATTTGACCCATAAAAAACCCCAAGGCATGAACATATCAATCATCAACCAAATACCGAAGAAAGTATCAGATGAGACGCCATGAGGATCATAGAGACCCTCTGGTCTTGTGTCAATGACGAAGGACTAATTACATAGAAATCCATCCGGGTTGGAATTCATACAATTCATTGAAAACTACTTAACAACTACCAATATAGAACAAAAACACACATTCAATTAACACATGATCAATACATCATAAGATTGGAATCAATGCAACTTTATTATATTCACTCAACCATCCATAGCCACACATTAAGAAACTCATCAATTAACAATAATAGAACATTTCCCTCTTATACATTGTCCCAATGTTACATTACATAACACCATGCACTTCCCTTCACACCCTTCAAGTGTGACAAACTCAGACTTATAGCTAGAGACATGAAAAAAATAGGCTCAAAGGGAGCGCAAGGATATTGACTAACAATAACAATACCCACAAATATCAATAATGAACAACCCACTAACTAAAAAACTCTCTTTTTGTTGTCATTTCTCCATTTTGTCTACTTCTCGGCTCTTGTTCTTTGCCACTTTTAGTTATACCCCACTCTCTCCTCTAACTTCTAGTCCCACATGCTTTTGTCACCCACATGCATTCCACATAGCCTCTTTCGAATCGTGGCAATCTTAACAACATTTCCATCTCATGTTCTCACTACTCCATGATCCCTTGTGTTGCATGTAGTAATCATTCGAGGAGATTTACCGAAGATTATTTTCTTGATTTTGGAATACATATAGTGTCTTCTTAATTTTTGGTGCACATCAAAAAAATCATACCAACACACATTGACATAACTTGAAATGGAGTGCATTAACAAAAAATGTTATGGAGCGTGCACCTCTTGTCACCCATCGTGCAAAATCTTTGAGAACATGAAAAAATGGAATAGGTGTGCACAAATTTGTTTCTGCATGTGTGCGATATATACCCAAAACACTAAGTTCCAACAGGCCCCCACCACTATTATTTGGCTCATCCTCAAGCCAAGTGCCTCATGGAGTAATTGATGCGACGGATGAAATTGTCTTCATGAGTTCCCAAACAAACTCCTTGAATTGGTGATTAGTCTCATTAAGGTTGTCATGAATTTCCTTAGTGAGATAAACAATTTCATCTACATCGGCTATTATGACTTGAGAGGATTTCAGGTCCATTGTTTCCATTTCTCGATCAAGGGGATGGAAAAAGGATGTGCTTTTGTCAACTGGGGATAAAAAATTAAGGCCTTATTAGTCACAATAGTGATTAGCTATGAGCTGCTTTGATTCTCATCCTAGACGACAACAATCTCCTTAATTTTATATGTAGTAGTTGTCATCGTAGTTGTGTACTCACCTTGAGGTAGAGAGGCCAAGCTACTCTTTTGTTGTGTGACTGCAGCCTCAATCATGCAAACTCTATCATTAATAGAATTTAATTCTAGGGGAGTTTGAAAGTGGTTCCACAAGGTGAATCTATGATCGACCACCCCCAAAACATCCTTCAACCTATTCAGGTCATCCCAAAAAACTCCTTTGACCATTGCAACCTTCTTGTGTAGATTTTTCTCCTTCGATGTTAACTATTGAATCTGCACATGAAGTTCTGTATTCTAATATTCCAGGATATGAATGTGCTTGGTAACCACTTTAAGTTTCTATGGTGTAGGGATATCTTCTTGTACCCGTGTGGTATGAAAAAACTATGAATAAGCTTCATCCAAGGTAGTGAATAATTCAGTGTGAATGGATAGAGTGGCTTCATGTTGGGATTTAGTTTCTCATGTATGCGCAACAACCTCAACAAGATGTAAGGTTTGGAGGTCTTGTTGGGAAACTTTAATGAATTTTCACGCGTTAAGATAGGAAAAAAATATCACTCTCAAAAATTGAGGAAGAAGGAATGAGCCCAAACACTCCACTCGTCCTCAATATAATGAAACTATAATGGCACCCAATTCATCGAATGTGGACTTATTGTCTAGTCCCTTCCGTGAGATGGTGGTACCACCTTCCATCCTAGGCATCGAAGTCATCGTGTTGGACAACAATCAATTGGTGTAGCCTTAATGTCAAGATTTCCACCAACCACCAAAATTAACTCATTATTTATTTTAAATTGAGAAAATTGTCCTCCTATAAGCGACATTAATGACCACATTTTCCCAAAATTGGAGGAATTTGACATGTTGTAACTACCTTTCATATTGATTGTTATTATCACGAATATTTTTCCACCGTTCAATCTTGTAATATGATGATGATGTAGATGGATCTGTACATGTGATATTTTTATTCTTTAGGGGCATTTTTCATGTTCCTACGCACCCTAACATTATTTCAGCCTTGGTTAATTAGTTGTAGCGACCCCTCACAGGTCGCGACATTTCTTCACATGTGCCCAACCAGTCAGTTTTCTCCACTGAGGAACAAGACTCGTCCCTTCTGGATCTAGTGGAATCCACTGACTACCCAATACTTCTTTACTCCTGTACAACTCATCTTTTTACTCAATGGGGTTGAGGGGGATTGAATGGGTGGAAGCCTTTTTTGTTACAACATATGGATTATCTATCTCCATCCTTCGTGCACACAACTCTCTTAATTGCTCAATAGAAAATCAAGGAACCAGAGGGACATAATGCTTTCTTGGTAGAGCGCGTTGGCCTTTAGGTATCAGTTGCACGCCTTGCACCACTGGTTAGATATCCAATGCCTTTCACAGGAACACATATACTGACGGATATCCACCCTTTCCCAGAACCTTTTATCTAAGTAGATCCTCCACAACTACCCATTCTTAAAAATATTCTCGATGTGTATCCTACCATTGCGCGAGTATTCCTATTAGCACTATATCGAGGGTGTGGACCTTGTGGTGTTCAAGAATGTGTTGCATCCATGAAATAAATGCATATACTGGTAGCATCCAAATTATTCTCCACGCACTTCAATAGTAATAGATGTGCATATAATTGTCAAGACCTCATAAATATTGTTCTTCCACCTTTCTATGGCATCATCTGAATGAGAATTATAAGACTTCATGCTCCTCCAACTTAGATCCCTATCCGTGGTGGGATTGACATAATATTACCTACACCCTTTGATCTTGTATATATTCTACAATAACCAAGCTCTGCACATCCTCATCTATAGTATCATTATACCTATCCCCTTCATTAGGATCCAAACGTGTGATCATGTGCAGGGTGTCGGTCTCAAACAACATTTGTTGCTTCTTCATATTCAACACAACATTAGTGTTGAAGGACTAATGTAAGGAAGGGTGTGGATGAGAATCATCCACAATCTCTATGAATTCAATATCAACCTTTGTCTTCACCCCTTCTATGTTTACTTCGAATTTCTCCAGTCGGCTTATAGGGTAAATCCTATACTAATTCTCCAACCACAATTGAATGGGTGACAAAACAAAGCTTTGTTTACCCATAAATTCCCATGATTTCCTTGACATGATTTTTACGTTTGAACCCAGATCTAGCATGACCCCATGCATTTCATAACTACAGAGTTCATATGTCATCTTGAAATATCTCCATGTGCTCTTTTTCTTATTGACCTGTCATAGATATCTTTCTTGTAGGGAGGATGATATAACTCTCTCCATCCCTTCTTCCCTCATGTAGGTTTCTAAGCATCATTTTTCTCACAACATCAGGATCGCTTAACAATATTAAACGAAAACATAATAAGTTACTTACCTAGTCCTCAGTTTCTATTTCTCAACCCAAGTCATGCGGTGCTTCTTCATAGAACATGCACTTCAACTCCTCATGTACATGTTCCTCTATTTCCCTTTATTAAACATGTCAAAACTCATCCTATATGTGCGCTTCTACCAACGAACTTTCCATTGTGCAATGTATTTCTTCACACACTTGAGCTTCCTCCAATGACCTATGGATGGAACAATGCAATTTTTCATGGGTGGGAGCCTCTTCCAGTGACCTCTGTGTCACTCGTTTTACTTCCTCATGGATATAGAACTCCTCGAGTAACCTCTGTGTCACACATTTCAGTTCTTCTCGTGATCTTTCTTCCTCTATATCTCTATGTGTCTCATGAAGAAATTGCTTCTGTTGAACAACATCAAAATTATGAGGGGGATGTGTCTCCTTTCTTATCTTCCCCTCCATAATTTGACACAAGATTTCACCATTCTTGAAGTCCATTCCCATCTTTTCTCCACCTTAGGTTATCACTCTCACATCAAATTCGTCATCCTTTTTATGATTCCCACGTAGATCTGTAGTCACCATGTTTCTATGTGCCTTCTTCTGTTCCCACTTATTCAATAAGTTGGGACAATCACTACAAGGAGAACGTATGTTGCATATGTTTTTATGAAACCTCCCTGAAAAAATTATCCCTTAGCTATTTATAGCAGAGGTTTTTAGGGGAGGAGGGTAGCCAAAGGTTTTTTTTTTGGTGTCCTTCCAGGACTATATGCCCCAGTGCGCATCTAAAAATACCACATTGGTGATAAAATGATCAAACACACTATCACTATTCATAGCGAAGGTTCTTAATGAATGTCAGTGGTTGGAAGTATTTTACGAACAATTTTTTGTGTGCCTATATGGTAAATCCACTCTAGTACTCAACTAAAACATAATGCATCAACGTGTAGATTTTCCAATGCACCATCATAAGTTATATAAAGTAACAAGGACGAATCAAATCACATTGGTACCATTGGATCTTATGTATCGGTGCGTACACAATGTATGATGGCCCACCGCGGTAAGGGTAAATAGAAAGAAATTTCTAGACTAATTTTCATTGTGACACATCATCCAATGCTTCCAATCTCTCAAGCAAGCATTGATGCTTACTCTATTTTCACATGCACTATGTTTCTAGTGCTTCTTAGTGATTTGGATAGCTCCATCAGTCGATATTCCACACATTTCCATTGTTTGGAAATTACCATGAATTTTCATTTCCTCTCAATGGTGGATCCATTCCTCCTCAAGACATAAGATTCCAAGTAATTTGTTTATTAACTTCCCATTTCCATTTTCATGAATTTAAAATTTGAATTTATCTTGAAATTTGAGATTTTTTTCATTTTTTTCCATCTCCACGTGATGCACCATTTCGATTCGGCTCACCCCGACATGGTGCATCCTATGATAACTTCACAATAATCATTGCCACTGGTGCATATAAGTTTTACCTTAAGAATTGATTTCACTTAAACAACTTGAATATAGTGCATTATAGAGGAAAACACCCAGTAAATAACCTGTCTATGCTTTTCAAACTCTGAAGCACCGGTGTTTTCCATTTAACCAAGTGCACCATTAAAAATGACACAAGAAATATAATTGAGAGAAGTAACCAACTTAAAGAAATGCACCGATGCAATTAACAACTCTGCACTGGAACAAATATTGACCAATTTGACATCGTGAGGAATTTCCTTTGACAGACCATTACACTGTCTCATTTTGGTGGATGCCCAATGGATAGTTCTCTTGACAATAGAACACATTGTTAAACAAAATGTCATTTCTTCAAAAGCATGGCAACACTGATGCATTTATATTAATACATCACACTCCGTAAGTTGATATACAACAATTTCACCTATCAGTGCGTCTGGATCCAAAAAATGCATCGATATTATTAATTCTTAGGTATTCACCTCTTCCTTATCTTCCTCCATTATCCCATCCATCTATCAACCTAGTTTTTTCTTAGTTTCCTTTCAATAGTGTGTTGACTCATTTTTATTTGTTTTTTACCTTCCTATTTTTTTCATCATTTCCTTTCTCTTTATAAGGTTAATACAAGTCATGATTTTAAATGAATAAGACACATCACAATGGTTATGTCACCACTGGGTTGCAAGAAGGTTAACTAAGGCCTTTGATGCAAAAATAAATTGATTGCAACAATGCCCCTATTCTTGCAAACAACATAAAACATGTTGTTCTATGGGTTTTAACGTTAAAAAAAAATTAAAAGTTTGAATTAAGATATGTTGGTGCCTCACATGGGTTTTCATGTCTTTGTGCACTTGATATCGTTCATGTTTCCACCAGTTTATCCATCATTACAAATTTTGTGCTAAGGATCATGCATGTTTGTGCCTTGAGTTGTTATTGTTGCAGGGTCATGTGTGGTAATTATTACAGCTGGTAATTAAGCCCGTGATAATGCATACTTTTGATCATCGCTCTTGTAACATCCCTGGCCACCCACAGGCTAGAAAATTCTCCCGCTCAGACATTTTACTTAGCTTTGAACTGTTCTGTAACCTCCCCGACCATCCATGCTAGGCCACACTACTCCATATAAAACATACGTTCTATGTGCGGGACATACTGTAACATACTCAACATCCAAACTGAGCTATGCCACATAAATTTGTATCTGCGTGTGATTTAAACATATCCACACACATAACTCTTGTGGAAGCATTATATATAAAAAGTAGTCATACAAATATATCTATAAATACACAGATTCACACTGAAATCAACGTAAACATACACATGTAGCATATACAAGAAATACCCACAAATATACAGACAGTCATAACCATGCATAAGATAAGAACCATAAAACTGAACACGTAAACAATAATGCAACATGTAATTTTATCACACAAATGGCACTTATCTTGGTAATAATGTCACCAACTGTGTGTAGACCCTCCACGAACCTCCCAACCTTAGACCACACTGTTCATCACTTTCAACAGTGAGTCACTCCCGAGTTGGGACTAAACTCCACTCGGGCAAAGGGATTCCTAACTAGGCTAAGGGATCATAGACAATAGTAAAGACTCTGTTACAGGTGCTCCCTCAACTAACAACCTACAATCCCTCATTCCCCACATGCCTATCCCACCCAAGGAAGTGTGTCCCTTCTCTGCTCAACAGTCCCTCGGCTGCCCCACTTCCCTTCCAGGGCTTCAACAATAGGCCGAACATGAAGTCTCAAAGCCCTGTAGCTATAGTTTAGCACCTTTAGGAAATCAATTCCCAACAATTCTCTCACCTAGAGAGAAATTGTTCACGGGCCTAACAACCCACTTCTTCAGTCCAACTTCCTAGCTAACCAACTACACCAACCTCTATGCTCATGGATACAATCTCTGTATAGTGACAGAAAGTATGGAGGATAACTGATTGTGTGAGTGAAAATGGTCATGGAATCATGGATGAATGATCGTTGAGTGATCAAATAAATCATGGAAAAGATGATGGTCCCAATGATGGGGGCGTGTGAAAATGAGCTAAGTCCCCACAATATGTATGCATGTCTCCAAATTGACACTTGTCATGTTGGGAGCTACTTTGGCCCACTTGTCCACAACTTTGGAACTTAGGATAAAATAATTATCCACACATTATGATTTAAGAAATATTAATAAAATATTCCTTTTTGGCTCAAGCTTCCTAGCTTAGCCCCTTTCCTTAACTTAGCCCCTCCCTTTCCCTAACTATTGGAGTTTAGTCCCCCATCTCTTTTATCGTGGTTGGTATGTGCATACTGATGTATTTTATATTAAATATGAGACATGTACAAAAACAAGCGCATTGGCCTTTAACATCTAGGCTCTCCGGCCTAATCAAAACATAAGCATCCTAGCTTATAATAACTGGCTCACCAGCCTATAAAACATATCATATACACAAAGGCTCCCTAGCCTCCACATCGTGTGCACTTAAGATGTTGCACGCGGTTTCCTGGAATGTGCACACCTCCTCATTTTACTGTGCAGTACCTGTGCTCATTATGCCATGAAAGGTGCATCCAAAATTATATCAAAACAACTCACCAGCTTAAGTACATTTGTATTTACATTTACAATTGGGTTTGGCCTTAGGGATATTACAATCCCCTCCCCTTATTTGTGCACTGTCCTCGGTGCATCATATACCCATGTACAACTAAATTTCAAAAATCCTCAAACAGATCCGGGTATTTTGCCTGCATTGCATCCTCATGCTCCCAAGTAGCATCCTCATGACCATACCAGGTCCATTGGACCTTTACAATCCCTATGGCTCGATTCCAGAGCTATTTTATTTTTCGGTCCAGAATGCGCACCGGATGCACTTGTAAAGCACCTTCTTGCTCCACCTGAATCACAATCCAATTAATAACATGATTAGCATCAGGTATATATTTCTTTAGCAATGATACATGGAATACATTATGAACAAACATAGATTCATGAAATTCAATCATATAAGCTACTGGACCAATCCTCTCTAGGATTTCAAATGGTCCACAATAGCGAGTTGCCAATTTTGAACAATTTCCCAACTTTAGGTAAATTTTGTTGGCTTTCACTTTCAAGAATACATGGTCACCCAATTTAAATCCCATGTGAGTTATGTCCTTATCAACATAGATTTTCTTCTTGTCTTGGGCAACCTTTAAATTTTGTTTTATTTTCAACATTTTCTCTTCCATTTCCCTGAGCAATTCTGGCCCAACCACTACTCTATCTGTTGGGTTATCCCATCTTACCGGTGTGTTGCACTTTCTTCCATAATGTGCCTCAAATGGGATCATCTTTACAGATGTTTGGTACCCATTGTTATAAGAAAACTCTACGAAGTGTAGGTGGTCTTCCCATTTTTATGGTTTATCCATCACATACATCCTCAACATATCCTCAATCACTTGATTCACCCTCTCTATTTTTCCATCTGTTTCTGGATGATAAGCTATACTGAAATTCAAATTTGTTCCAAATCCATTAAATAATCCTTTCCAAAAATTTGAGGTAAATTTTGGATCTCTATCAGACACAATTGTCTTAGGTATGCCATGTAATCTAGCAATTTCCCTCATATAAACATCAACAATGTTCATTGCCTTGTGAATGAGCTTAACTGGAATAAAATGGGCAACTTTAGTAAGCTTATCCACCACTACCATGATAGAATCATGTTTCTTGTTTGTTATGGGTAGTTCGGTAATGAAATCCATGGTTACAACTTCCCATTTCCACTCAGGAATGGGTAATGGTTGTAGCAACCTAGCTGGGTGTCTATGCTCAACCTTTACCTTTTGACATTCCAAACATATGGAAATAAAATCAACAACCTCTTTCTTCATTCTTGGCCAATAATATTGGCTCTTGACAGTTGCTATAGTTTTTTGATATCCTGGGTGCCCAGCATAAGACACATTATGGATTTCTCTCAATATATGATTTTTCAACTCCTAGGAATTTGGTACATAAATTATGCCCTTGTACATGAGAATTTCATCCTTATCTAGCTTGTATTGTTCAATTTTCTGCTGCAAATTACCTTGTTGTAGTTCTACCACTAAATCCTTGTATTGTAAATCTGATTTGGAAATCTCTATAATTATGTGTTTCAAATCTGATTGATACATGCTAATGGTTGTAGCATGCATTTCATGCACTCTTCTGCTGAGTGCATCAACGACTTTGTTCTCCTTCCCCTTGATGTTCTTTATATCAAAGTCATATTCGCTTATAAAATCTAACCATATTCTTTTCCTAGCATTTAAAGTTGGTTGATCAAATAAATATTTCAGACCATTGTGGTCTGTCCTCATCTCAAACCTTTTCCCCATGAGGTAATGTCTCCATTTCCTCAAGGAATGAACTATGGCTGCCAACTCCAAATCATGAGTGGCATAGTTTCTTTCATGCTCCTTCAACTTCCTTGATATATAACAAACCCATTTTGACTAAGGACTCAACCAAGTCCCTCTTTACATGAATCTGTGCATACAATGAAGTCTTCATTTGGGTCTGTTATCCTTAATATTGGAGCACTTGTTAATAATTGTTTCAAGTGTTGAAAATTCTTTTCACAATCCAATGTCCACTGAAACTTCACATCCTTTCTTTGCAAGGAAGTGATTGGGTGTGCAATCTTTGAAAACCCTTCTATAAATATCTTATAGTATCCTGCAATGCCCATGAATGATCTCACCTCTATCACATTCTTTGGCACTGCCCATTCTCTAATGGATTCTATCTTCTCGGAATCCACTGCTATCCCATCCTTTGAAATGATATGACCCAAATAGTGAATTTTCTTCTGATAAAATGAGCACTTGATCAATTTGGAATACAATTGATTATCCCTTAATACCTCAAAACCATCCTCAAATGATGTTCATACTCTTCCTCTGACTTGGAATATATGAGAATGTCATCCAAAAAGACAATGACAAACTTGTCTAAATATTCTCGGAAAACACCATTCATTAAGCACATAAAAACAACTGGTCCATTGTAAACTCATAATGACCATACCTTGTCTTGAAAGCAGTCTTGTTGATGCCTTCCTCTTTAATTCTTACTTGATGGTATCCTGACCTGAGATCTATCTTTGAAAATATATTTGCATCCTTCAATTGATCATAAAGATCATCAATCCTTAGCAGAGGATACTTGTTCTTAACAGTCACTTTATTCAACTGTCTGAAATCAATGCACAATCTTAATGTTCCATCTTTCTTATTCACAAACAAGATTGGGGCACCCCAAGGTGACACACTTGGGCATATATACCCCTTCTTCAAAATCTCTTCAACTTTGATTTGCAACTCCTTCAGCTCTGGTGTACTCATTATGTAAGGAGTCTTTGACATTGGAGCTGCTCCAGGCATTAGATTTATAGAGAAATCAATGTCCCTCCTTGGGGGTAGTCCTAGTACCTCCTTGAACACATATTCAAATTCTTCCAAGACTACATGATCTTCCAAATTTGGCTCCTTATTTCTAGGTGTCTCTTCCATATGTACTGCAAATATTTGACACCCTTTTCTGTAACATTTCTCCAGCTGCAATGCTGAAATTTCTCTGATGGTTACTGCCCTGAGGATTCCCTACACTTTCCTTATTTTCCCTTCCTCATCCAAGCAAGTAAATACTTTGTTATGATAGTCTAGGAGGGAATGATGTTGGTCCAACCAATCCATCCCAATTAGACATTCATAGGAACCTAAAGGCAAGATGTTCAAATCTGCTTGAGTGCTCATTCCATTCATGTCCATAAGACATGACTTAATCGTCTCATTAACTTTTCTTTTGGCTGTTGTAACTAGCTGCACCAACCAAGATTTCCCATGCTTTCTCCTTGGAAAATGCAAACTTTCCACCATCTTAGGATCTATATAACTATGACTAGCTCCCGAATCAATTAAAATAGCAATGGTTTGGTTGTTGATCATACCTTCCACTTCAATCATATGCGACCGATACTCTGATTTCTTGTTTTCCAGGGATGCATAGATCCTTGGTACCTTTCTTCCCATATCCTCCATTGTTTTAGCTTGTTGTACATTGTGAACAATCTTCCCTTTTTCACTTCTGTGAGGACAATCTCTGAACATGTGATCCCCTTTACAACCCCAACATTGAATAGGTGGTTTCCTTGGCCTTTGAATCCCTGTGTCAATCGTTCTGAGTTCTTTAGGAGTTTTTTGTCCCTATGGATTATTTCTAAAGAATGGTGGCTTAGACCCCTTCTTCCTATGATCTATCTTGAATTTCTTTTTGTCTTCCCAATCTTTTTGGAATGTTGGCCTTGTTTTCAGCTGATCATATAGGCACTTATCTCTCCTTATAGTCTCCTCTAATGTATTGGGATAATCATATTGTATTTGTCACTGATGAATGATGGAAATCCACTCAAATACCTTTAAATATTAACTGTATCATCCTTGATGAAAGAGACATACTTCAGTAGTTCTAAAAACCTTATTTCATATTCATCTATTGTCATACTCCCCAGCTTGAGATAGACGAACTCTTTCATTTTCTTGTCATAGTATCTCTTAGTCATTATTTCTTCTCAAAATACTTCTTGAATTCCCTCCAAGTAACGCTTTTCTCTTTGATGTGTTGCACCTGCACAAGATGATCCCACCATATGGATGTTTTTCCTTTGAGTTGATAGATGGAAATTCTACCTTTTGCATGAGAAGAATAATTATGCAATTGGAAATACTTTCTCATGCCCAACAACCATGTTTCTTCATCTTCATCCTTCTTGTGCTCATCATCAAATGTAGGAGGTTTGATTTTGTTCATTTCTCCTCGTAGCTCATCCACCCCAGACCTCTTGTGATTTCTGACAGGGCATGAACTTGAGCTGCTATCTGATCTCTTATTGGAATTCTGCGGGGAGTGGTGGTGATGCCTGCTAACACTTCTCATTTTGTTTTTCTCATCATGAGGCTTGTGACTTCACGATTTTCTCGAGCCACTCTCCTTATCCAATTTATTTTATATTATGTTCAAGCTATGCAATAAATTCATGTTGAAGTCATCGTGCTACTCCTTGGCTCTCATAAGCCTTTCATTATCAGCCTTATGTCTTTGGACATCCTTCTGCAAATTTTTTATGGTCTCTGCCATATTCATGTTTTTATTCCTTTCTTATCCATGTCCATTAGAGTTTGTTCCTTCAATGCTTAAATGGACATCCATCCCTTTGACTTCATCTTCCTGGCTATAATTACCGTGTGCCTCTTCCATTACTCTGGAATCTAATCTGATCTCAACCTAGTTGTTGCTAACGCTACAAAATGTTCAGCCAAAAAAACTTTGTCAAGCTAACTGTTTCAACCATTTCATGAGAATATGAACCATTCTGGTTCAATAATATATATCAGAATTATTTCTTCTGGTTTCTTGGAAATTTGAATGTGTTGATAACTTTTTTGGGTGGATAATTATATTCCACTATCCAAGACCTTTCCAATGCCTGCTCACATGTTCAATTCTGAGTGTTGAGCAGAAGTTATGGTTCCATGGAGCTAGTTGGGTCTTTTAATTTACCCTTCACTATTTCTGTTGTATTCTTCTCATAAAAGCTTCATTTGACGAACAATTTACACCATTAGAAAGATCTACCCGAGCTCTTTTATTTGAGCTATAGAGACAGAGTGTGCCTTGGCACACTCTGTTCTCGTGGCTTTTGAGTTGCTAAAAATGATCTTAACGCCCTAAAAAATGTGTTGCAAAAAGATGACGTTCAAATGATATAAAGCGAAGCAGAAATTCACTAGTTTTCTATTGTTGTTCACCCTTCAAGCAACTTAATGCACACATAATTGCTACCTGTAACCCATATTTACCATGCGAAACAACCACACAAGGTAAATCATGCTTCGCACATGTAAAAACCACTATGTATCACTTCTCTGTCATGCCAATAACTGTGCACTACTTTTGTGTTGCGCACCAATAACTATGCAATACTTTTGTGTCACGCACTAATAACTTGTGCACACTACTTTTATGTCGCATGAAAATAACTTGTGTGCACTACTTTTATTTCGTGCGCCAATATCCACCACGTGCAAATATTCCGCATGCATTTCACTCGACGCGTCACACCATGCTAAAGCTTAGTATGTCTACTCCGCTTGCACCACTAACTAAGCTCTCGCATGTCAACATTTACCCACATTGTGCATGTAGCTACCAAACTCCACTGTGTTGTGCAAATACTGTGCACACAACACGCACCATTCTTATGTGTGTGCACACCGCGCAATGCTAATTTTAGCGCGTGCATCCACACACAATATTCTTCTGCACGACAGCACAATTTACCACACAGACTTGCACGCCAACATTTTCTGCATGGTGCCAAAATTTACCATGGACGCTCTGTGACTTGAAATTTGTCCACTTCGAAATTAATCTTCTATGAAGATTTTATTCAACTGAACCTTTCTAGCCCATCCAGGTTCTAGTGTTGGAACTGAGGCTCTGATACCAATTTGTAACATCCCTGGTTACCCACAGGCCGAGAAATGCCACCGCTCAAACGCTTTACTTAGCTCTGAAACCGTTCTGCAATGTCCCTGACCATCCATGCCGGTCCACACCACGCCAGAGAAAACATACGTTCTTTGTGTGGGACACACTGTAACATACTCAACATCCAAACTGAGTTATGCCACATAAATTTCTATCTGCGTGTGATTTAAACATATCCACACACATAACGCTTGTGGAAGAATTATATATAAAATGTAGGCACACAAATATATCTATAAATACACAGATTCACACTGAAATCAACATAAACATACACATGTAGTATATACAATAAATACCCATAAATATACAGACAGTCATAACCATGCATAAGATAAAACCCATAAAACTGAACACGTAAATAATAATGCATCATGTAATTTTATCACACAAATGGAACTTATCTTGGTAATAATGTCACCAACTGTGTGCAGACCATCCACAAACCTCCCATCCTTAGAAAACACTATTCATCACTCTCAAAAGTGAGTCACCCCTGAGTTGGAACTAAACTCCATTGGGGAAAAGGGATTCCTAACCAGGCTAAGGGCTCATGGACAATAGGAAAGACTCTGTCCTAGGTGCTCCCTCAACTAGCAGCCTACAATCCCTCATTCCCCACATGCCTATCCCACCAAGGAAGTGTGCCCCTTCTCTGCTCAACAGTTCCTTGGCTGCCCCACTTCCCTTCCAGGGCTTCAACAACAGGCCAGATAGGAAGTCTTAGATCCCTGCAGTTGTAGTTTAGTACCTTCAGAAAATCAATTCCCAACAATTCTTTCACTCAGAGAGAAATTTCTCATGGCCCTGACAACCTGCTTCTTCAATATCCCACGGGCCTGACAACCCGCTTCTTCAGTATCCCACATGCCTAACAACCCACTTCTTCAGTCCAACTTCCTAGCTAACTAGCTACACCAACCTTTGTGGTCATGGATACAAGCTCTGTATAGTGATAGAAAGTATGGAGGATAACTGACTGTGTGAGTGAAAAATGGTCATGGAATCATGGTTGAATGATCGTTGAGTGATCGGAGAAATTCTGGAAAAGATGATGGTCCCAATGATGGGGGCATGGGAAAATGAGCTAAGTCCCCACAATATGTATGCATGTCTCCAACTTGACACTTGTCATGTTGGGAGATACTTTGGCCCACTTGTCCGCAACTTTGGAACTTAGGATAAAATAATTATCCATACTTTATGATTTAAGAAATATTAATAAAATATTCCTTTCTAGCTCAATCTTCCTAGCTTAGCCCCTTTCCTTAACTTAGCCCCTCCCTTTCCCTAACTAGTGGAGTTTAGTCCCCCATCTCTTTTATCATGGTTAGTCTGCGCGCAATGATGTATTTTATATTAAATATGAGACATGTACAAAAACAAGCGCATTGGCCTTTAACATCTAGGCTCTCCAGCCTAATCAAAACATAAGCATCCTTGATTATAATAACTGGCTCACCAGCCTATAAAACATATCATATACACAAAATCTCTTTGTCCTCCACATCACATGCACTTAATATGTTGTGCGTGGTTTCCTGGAATGTGTACACCTCCTCATTTTACTGCGTAGTACCTGCGCGTATTATTCCATGAAAGGTGCATCCAAAGTTATATCAAAACAACTCACCAACTTAAGTACATTTGTATTTTCATTTACAATTGGGTTTGGCCTTAGGTATCATACATCTCTCCACAAAAGAAGCTGAGTAGAAATGGTGTCACTCCGAGAGAGTTGGAAATTGAAAAAAATAGAGCCAAAGGGGATTGAACTATTTGAACAAATAACAAAAATTAGAGATATGTTTATCAGAGCAGAATGATTTGAATTTATATGCGCCTTCAATGGACATCACACAAGAGTGGCCCTACTCTTCATACAGAAATTTGATGGGTTTCAGACTCAACTCGGGGACACCACCATTAATATCATAAAGCACTTCATCGTTGGAGTGTGCGCTCTCTCAGTCAGTGGTGAGAGATGGTCTAAGAAGGGTAAGCTTCCAATTGAAATCTGCAACACGTTTCTGGTGGCAGAACACCAAAACCCTGATTGGAGCCAGAGAATGTCCATCTTGTGGATTAAAGAAGAATGGAGGGGAATTTTCTCTGCAATTCAACGATATATCATTGGAGAAGGGTTACAGGAAGAAGAATAGGGAACTGATCAATAGTCAAAGGAACAGAGAGAGGAGGACAACCAAGCAACTAGGGTTTCCCCTAAAACCGGGCATTCATCTAAAGCTGCCCAACAAGCAAAAAGGAATACCACGCGTAAAAAAGGAGGAGCCTGATCTATGAAGGAAAAATCCATCACTCCATAAAGGGAGGAGATTTCTCAAAGACAATTAAGGTCCTCTACAGTAAAACATAGGGAAAAGGAAAGTGGCAAGGTACATATTAGACATGAAAAAGAACAAGTTAGCCTAACAGGCCCACTGTCACCTAGACATTCTAAGGATAAGATTGGAACCACTACCATGAAGAAACCAAATAAAAAAATAGAAGTACAACATCCAAAATTACAAGGAAAGCATCAAAAGATGTAGAAAAAACATCAAAAGGCATTGCCCAATTTTTTTGAATTACTCTGTTTTTCCCTGTTTTATTCATTGTCTTTCGGTACTCCTTCCAAACATCTGGATGTGAAATTTTGAAAAAAGAAAGAGGTTTTTGTTGGTAATGGGCCCATTCATAAAATGTCTCTTAGGTTTTACAAAGGTATCATGGTTTGCCAGAATCAAATATAGCTTTGAGGCTGTTCTTCCCATAAATTCGCCAAATGCTTTGTTTTTCCTTGTTTTAGTCATTGTCTTTGGGATTTCTTTCCGAACATATGGAGGTGAATTTTTGAACACTGAAATATTTTTATGTTGGGAACATGCCCATTCAAAAAAACCTCTCTCCTTTTGTACACATGTATCCTGGTTTGGGATAATCAAATATATCTTTGAGGTCATTTTTCCCAGAAATTCTCCAAATTCTGAGTGAGATTTGATCTAGCGTTAAAGGTTGGTCTCCAGATTTTGATCTACTTGGACATCCATGCAAAGTTGTTTTCAACCAAAAACTTATGAAGATTTTTTTCTATGCATCTTCTTTACTTTAGTTATCAACAATGAGTTCCATTTTCACTAACAAAATTATGTTTTGGTTTACTTAGAGGCACTACTGCCACTTGTAATAACTTGTTATCTTTTGATAAAACCAATGTTGTTAAGAACCAAATATCAATATAGCATAGAAAAACCTCAGAATAAGTACTCAATGCCTTGAAAAAGAGAGAAACTCATATAATAAGCCTCTTCGAGGGGCCAACCTCCTTATGCCCACATAAATGTACAATTACAAGATGATTCAAAATGAAAATGTCTCCTTGGTATATATAGGAGACTAGGAGGTATAATTACAACTAATGGACTAAAGTCGACATAAATAAAATAACATTACTAATATAATATGCCCTAATTAATGGGTAATGAGCACTATTTAGGGCTTAACATGCCCCTCCCCTTGAGACAAGTGTTTTCCGCAACACTTGAGTAACTATGGATGCTTCTGTATAAAAGGCTCATATTCCCAAGTGGAATCTTCAACCGATAGTTTCCTCCATTTAATGAGATACTCTGAAATGGATCTATTCCTCAGCTGGTGAATTCTTTTGTCAATGATGGCTTTAGTATCCATTATGATTTTTCTTTCCTCATCAAGTTCTGTCAATATAGTTTGAATTGGGATCTTGTCACCTATAACCTTCTTTAAGCATGAAACGTGGAAAACTGGGTGTACTCGTGAAGATGCAGGCAACTCCAATTTGTATACCATAGTACCAATATTTTGCAACACCTTATAAGGGCCATAGTACTTTGGTGATAATTTATTATCCTTCTCGGCTTGCTTGAGGGATATCTGTTTGTATGGGTGTAGTCTTAAAAACACCCAATCCCCTACTTCAAAAATTCTTTCACTACGATGTTGATCTACTTGTTGTTTTATATGATTTTGTGCCATGGTCAGGTTGTCCTTTAATATTTGGATAACTTGTTGTTGATGCTCGATGTGATCTTGCACTGCTTGAACCTTAGATTTTTATTTTAGAGAAGAAGTGATGGAAGGAGGGTGGTATCCATAGAGTGCCATAAATGGTGTCATT
>JZKD02S1705581.1:113357-124639 GCA_000966675.3 Picea glauca
AGACAATCTTTATTCTGTTGTATCTCCAAATTTTTGTCCCTTCTGGGTATGAAACTTTCTTTTTTTGTAGTTCTATGATATTTCTTCTCTGCAATGCCATAGGTCTGATCAAAATTGGATGTGCCAAGTGGAATTTATGGTAACTTCCCCACAACTTGCTTATTTTTGTCCCTTCCCAGAGATTTCACTTTTATAGTGTGCCCCGCAAAAAATAAATGACCTACAATTTTGAAACGCATACCAAAAATACTACATACTGTCCACTATCCAATGAAACTAGTCTCACTCAATTTGAATACTCTAGGAAGAAGTTATGATTGTTTTACTTGGAACAGTTTCTTGAGACTAGTCAATAGAACTAGTCAGATACCCTATCTTCCACAGGGTGTATCTACAAATTTAACATGACCCAGAATCAGAACATTTTACCACAAATACCTTACTAATTTATGTGAATATCCTCTGGAGTTCAGGGTATGCAACATTATAGAAATTTTTTTATAGTGAAAATTACACAATCACTTAGTTCATGATGATTCCATAATCCTATCTTGCACAGGTTGTATCTCCGAAAGTATAAGGCCTCATGAGCTGAAATTTTAACCCAACGTACCTTCATCCGTCTACTAAATATTATCCAAGTCATGCCTTTTGAAACATTGTAGAAAAAAATTTATAGTGAAAATTTCAAGGTGTCTCATATGTAGCAGTGAAACCCCAACACCTTGAGCTCTGATACCATATGTTAAGAACCAAATATCAATATAGCATATAAAAACCTTAGAATAAGTACTCAACGCTTTGAAAAAGAGAGAAACTCAAATAATAAGCCTCTTTGAGGGGGAAACCTCCTTATTCCCACATAAATGTACAATTACAAGATGATTCAAAATGAAAATGTCTCCTTGGTATATATAAGAGACTAGGAGGTATAATTACAACTAATAGACTAAAGCCGACATAAATAAAATAACATTACTAATATAATATGCCCTAATTAAGGGGTAATGAGCCACTATTTAGGGATTAATTTTTTTTTTTTGTTAAATTCGAATTGATGAGGAGTATGAACCGACACATCAACCCAAATACAATTAGTTTGAAGAAATACTTACACACTGTAATTAGGAAGTAACAATTAAGTTGTATCTACAAGATCTGATTGAAATCTAAATATTGAACTTTAGAGTTTAGATCCTAGATAGGTAGTCGAACCCTCTTTGGATGGAGATAAATAGATGAACTCTTGAATGTAATAGGGTTTAGTTTTGGGAGATCAAGCATCATAATTTTGGATGGTACTTGAAGCATAAGACTGTTAAGTTTCCTACCTTGGTGAATATAATATTTGGTGACATATTTTGTTTTATTATCAAATATTCTATGTGTTCTTAATATTATCTAGATGCATATTGGAAATGTATGCAAAGTGTGTTTTCCCTTCCTTTCAACTATTGTCTCAATGAACTGTTTATTTCCATGCAACCAGATTTCAGCTATTGTTTTCAGTAAATAGTTTATTGTAATACAACCTTGTTTGCATGATTTGTGTCAAGATACATGTTCTTAGCACTCCAAGAAACTCTCCTAGGTTGTATATGAGAGATGCCTAGTAACTTAATCTTTTTGGTAACTATTTTCTCAATAATAGGTGTGGGTTTGGATCAAGATGAATATTCTAATCACTGGATTGTACCTTCAGGACAGTCTAGCTATATTCATGCAATACAAGGCATTCAGGAGCTATTATCAGATATGTTTGTAAAACAAATGTATAAGAAAACCAATCAGTTAACCAAAACATACATAGGCAATATATATGATGGGTAAAAAAACGAGCCAGAGATGCTTATGATTCTTGCTTAACAGTCAAAAGTAAGATGACAGTTACCATGGGACCATTAAACATAGAAAAAAGAAAAAATTCAACTCATATGCATAGACAAAGATGAAGGAGAGTCTGACAATAACAAATGAAAGAAACTTGCAGGTTTAATATATTAAAGAAAGTGTCTTTTATACAAAAACAGTAAATTATAGAACTCAAAATCGAACACTGTGTTCATCAAATGTTCTTGGCTTTATAGCCTTTTACAAACAGTTTTCAGATCCTAGATTAATGGATCAATTTTTTTCAAATATAGAAAATCATTAATTGACCTAAGTAGACTAGATCAATTCAACTTCTCGACTGATCTTTACGTTCTTCAGATTCTTGGAAGGTGTAGTAAGCCTTCTGAGGCTGCTGGATCTCATGTGATATGGGAGGAGTCAAACATGACACCTGTTGACAATCAACAGTCTTATCTCCTTGACAATAACTAACCATTACTTACCTTTTCTGTCTTTTAAAACATCTTCAAAACCAAAACAAACCCTTGATAGAGATGTCATTAATTATTTTCAATCGATTGGAACCATTTTTGAATCTTTTGAATAAGAAAAACTTGGATCTGTGAAAAAACATTAGCTTTCTACCTTATCAGTTCTTTCGGTAGCTAGAGAAAATAGATTTCGGGCTGATTAGCTACCGGAATGTCTGCTTTTGGTGGCTAATGAACAATTCATATGTTCGCCTAAGCCACCAAAACCTGAGATTTGAATTAGATAAAAAATACCCTTGTCTCATCTCAAAAACGCCTCAGGACTGATCTGTTTAGGCCTTTGTATCTTGCTCAAAATTTGTAGGGTTACTGGCTTCTTTTGGTTCATTGCATTGAAATGCCACCTCTGTGAGGGTCTCAAGAGAAGCATGAGCTTGGTGTTTTGAAGCCATTGCTTTTTTCCTCAAATCCCTGACCTTTTTCTTCAAACCCTGGGCTACTCTCCATAAGCTGTTGTAGTCCTTTACAATATTGTTTTTCTTTTTCTTCTCCTTTATGCTTTCATGGGATAGTCTTTCCAAAGATGAATTTATTTCTGCAAATTTTTTTGATAGGGTTTCATACCTGGTTTTTATTACCCTTTTAAGCACTTTTTGCTCGGCTAGCTTCTTCTTAAGCTTCTTTATTTCTTTTGATTTATTCTGCTTCACTCGTTTTCTAGATGAGGCCTCTGCAATTTGTGGCTCTTGTTCTTCTTAGGGAGTAGGTAATGGAAGGTTCTCATAAATTTCTATGTATATGTCCACAAAAACATAGTTGTCACGCCCTGTGGTAATTGAATCCTCATGCTCTGTTTCCAACTGCTTCTCTTCATCTGTTGAGTCTATGTAAGAGAGATTGAGAATGTTTTTGTTCACTGGGAATTCATTTTCCTCTTCTTCCTCACTGTTAAAATTCAATTTCTTCTTCGTTTTGCCCAGCCTAGAGGAAGGAGAGGGTTGATTGACTGGGGTTGGAAAGATAACTCTTCTTCTCCTCTTTCCACTTATGGGAGTGAACGATTTATTGGAATGAGGACACTTTTTTCCCTCTGGCTGAAACTCAGTCTGGAAATCATTCCAGAATAATAAATAATTCCATTCTTTACCCTTTCTTTGAAACAACTCACAGACCAATAATTTGATTAAACTATGCTGGGATAATCTACCCGCAACTTGAATAGGTTTGGCCTTGACTTGATGAGCCATCTTAGATAAGATTCAGTGGAGGAAATGGGGTTGATTAAGTGGGTTTCTACCTGTCAAATGGTTTATAAGTTTGAAATGATAAATCATCACCTTGTTGTTTTTCCCTTCACAGGTTATATAAACCATTATAGCCTTCAATAACTGTTGTCATTTCTCTTCAAGGAAAGATGTAGGAATATCTTTATTCCAAATCAAACCCCTGTGTTCTGGTTTTAAATAGGTCCTGAATTCAACATTCTTAATCATAGTGGTTTTAAACCATCTCTCTCCAGTCATGGGAAGCTCTGTAACTTCAACTATGAGGGCTTCATCAATTTTGAAGTCATCTCGGCCAATGATTGCTTTATTTCCATCAAAATTGAGAGCAAAAGCCTCTGCCACCTGTTGATGAAAGCTCTGTAATTTTTTGCAAAAATTGTAACACCCTGCATCCTTAAACATTTGACATACCTCCGGATGTGATTCCAGATAACTGATATCGTTAATATCCTTCCTCAGTGTCGACGTTTCTTTCTTCATTTTAGACGACGTTTTCGCACACCTATGATCGAAGGAGTGGATTTCAGGAAGAGTTACACCGCGTAAACTTAGCGAAAATCGGCTCAGCTGAGATAAAATTGAGATAACTGGGGAGAGCTTTTAAGGTGGCACTGATTGCAAGGAGTGCAGTGAAATAGTTGATGATTTGCAAAATTCATGGTGAATAACTGAAATCAATGGGAAGTACATCGACGTATGACTTAATGATATAGCGATCAGGAAAGATTCACTTATATCACAGTGAGATGAGATTTCCGGTCGTGAATGGTTCCTTCTCCAGTCCTTTCGGCGGCTTGTGCAATCATGGAAATGTCGAACCTGTCGTTTGAAACATGTGATAGGACGTGCTTGGTCTTTACCTGCTTCAACAATTTCGGTGGCTAAAATGGACCTGGATTCCTTTATCTAAGATTCTGAAAGATAAGGCTTTCGGTGGCTAATGAACAATCGATATGTTCACCTAAGCCGAAACCTGAGATTTGAATTAGATCAAACACAAACTAAACGAACTTTTATTTAAACTTTATTACATGGGTAAAGCTTCGAAAAATGAACCTTTAAAAATTTAAAAAGTACCTTTTTAAAAGACTCCCTATCACCCAAAATGCAAAAACTAGATTGATTTATTTGAGGAGATAAAACTGGCTCCTATTGGGGGTGAAAGCCTCCCTGTGAGTTTTCAAGAACCATAGAACCAATGCCTTTTTTGAGAAAAGAAAATTTAAAACTATCTACTAGTGTTTTCATTGGGCATGTAGTTATTCTCTAAAAACAAAAAGCTGAAAAATAAAATTACAATGACAAGGCTCCAAAGCCTTAGATAAAATAGAGTTTCAGAAAACACCCGTTAACTGGGCCACCAAACATTTCTTCACCTCCCAAAATTTGAAGAATGAAGGTGTTGTTGTGCTATACTTGAGTTATCATGAAAGGACCGGTCCACAAAGAGTTAAAATTGTCGCATTTTTCTTTATCTTATCTGAGAGCATCCCATTTCAGAGCCTAGTCACCAACCTGAAAATCATCCACCTTTTCCTTTCTGTCAAAAGTGTCCTTGATCCTCTTTTGATGAGCCTTTGATTTTTCCACCAACTGTTCTCTGACTTGCCGCAGTTCTACCAAGTCAAGCATTCTTCTTACCATATCATTTGATTCAGTTTTCTCTTCCTGAAAAAATTTAGACACTGGTAAAACTAGCCGAATAGGGAAAATGGCATCAGTACCATAGACCAGTTTGAAGGGAGAAGTTCCTATGGATTTTTTGTTAGTTACTCTATCTACCCAAAGAGAAAACTTTAGTTTAGAATCCCAACTCTTTTGATTCTCTTCCAACAACTTTTTGATGATTCTAATTAGAATCTTATTGGATGACTCTACAAGGCTATTACCTTGAGGGTAGTAGGGGGTAGAATGTACCAATTGAATGCCCGTTGATTTACACATGTCAACCAATGCATCGGCTTTGAAAGCTGTTGCATTATATGTTACTAGCCTTTTTGGGAAACCAAATCTACTCAGAATGTTCTCATAAATAAATTTCATGACGACCTGATGAGTGGCATTCCTGGTGGGGATTGCCTCTATCCATTTTGTAAAATAGTCAGTGGCTACCAAGATCCATTTATGCTGACCACTAGATGAAGGATTAATATCGCATATAAAATCTAAACCCCACTGCTCAAAAGGACCATTCACTACAATAGGTCTCAGGGGAAAAGAGTTTAGTTGTTGTTTTCCTGTGAATCTTTGACATTTATCAAAAGATTTCACAAAGGCGCACACATCTGAAAAAGGAAAAGGCCAATAGTACCCAGCCCTTAAGATCTTATGAGTCGTGGTATTCCAATAACGGTGGCCTCCAAAAATACTTGAATGAAATTGATGTATAACTTCAAATGACTCTTCTTTGTCTAAACATCTTAGTAGTAAACCAACAAGATCTTTCCAATACAAAAGATTATTATAAATGCAAAATTTGATCGCTCTGAGATTAAGGGCTCGGACTTGAGTCATGCTAAGTTCAGGAGGAACTTTCAACTTTTGTAGAAAATAAATAATACCTGAATACCACTCACATGAAAACAAATGCTTGACCACCTATTGGTTGTTATGTTGTCCTTTCGCTGCTACCTCTGTCTGCAAACTTGCTGAACTTTCCCCAATGAAATTTATGTCCAACAGATCACAGTTTTCTTCCGTCAAAAGCTTGGAAAGGCCTTGGACTTTTACCAGCTTAGTGGGCTTCACTTCTATGTTGAAATTGATTAGCTTTGCGATCCATTTATCTCTCTTCCCATCAATATCAGGCTGAGTCAAAACGTCCTTTACAGAGGATGAAGGAACATAGGCGATAACCTTTGCATGGAGGATATAAATTCTGAAATCTTTTAAAGACTTAATGAGAGCATAAGCTTGTTTTTCTATAGGATCATACCTTAGTTCAATGTCTCTGAGTGTTTTGTTGAAAAAGGCCACTGGGCGATCAAGACTTTCATCATCATTTTGTAACAAGACTGCTTCCACCATGTCATAGGAAGCAAAGGAAAAAATATAGCAGTTTTTGGTGTAATCCAGACTTATTAGAGTGGGGGATTCCATGATATCTTGTTTGATGTCTTGAAATGAACTTCTCTCATTGTCTGTCCACTTTATCTCAGATCCCTTTTTTAGCATAGAAGTTATGTGTTTCACTAACTCAACGAAATTTGGAATAAAGCTTCTGACAAAATTTATCTTACCGAGTAGAGATTGGATATCCTTCTTTGACCTTGGTATGGACAAACTATGAATTGCCTCCACCTGAGTTGGATCAATTTTCACATCTTCTGTTGAAACGATGTGGCCTAGTAGCTTTCCCTTCTTGAGAGAAAAATGGGACTTTTTGGGGTTCAATGAAATCCTAAACTGTCTTCACTTCATAAATACTCTTTTCATATGCTTTAGGTGATCTTCATGACTACTGGAATAAACTATAATGTCATCAAGATAGATGAGGAAAAACTTGTCCTTTTCTCCCACAGAAGATATGTCCATGGCCTTCTGAAAAGTGGCCCCGACATTCATCAATCTGAATGGCATATTGGTGTACATGAAGGTACCCCAAGGAGTAGTAAAGGCATTTTTTTCTTGGTCGTCAGGATGTACATAAATCTGGTTATATCCTGAGAAACCATCTAGGAAAGACATGACAGTAGCCATTCAAATTCTTTGTAGCAAATGTTCCATCTTGGGTAGGGGATAGTTGTCTTTCTTTGAGCATTTATTTAGATTTTTAAAGTCAACACATAACCTGATCTCACCATTTTTCTTTCTCACTATCACTAGATTTGCAATCCATTTAGAGTATCTTAAAGGGATTATGATTTTGGCATCAAGAAGCTTTTTGATTTCTCTTTCAATTGCAGACAATTGGAGAGGACTGATAGGACTCAGTTTCCGTTTGAAAGGGATATTGTCTTTCTCAAGGGGAATATTATGTTGAATGACCTTAGGGTCATAGGTTTTCATATCACTATATTTCCAAGCAAAAACCTCAATGAATTCCTTCATAATGCTGCAATATTAAGACCCCTGATCAGTGGTTAATTCGGCAGACAGATTTATGAACTTAGGATGATTTTGGATTCCTATATTGTGGTCATGGACAACAAGATCTTTCTCCTTCTTATCAGGTTTGTAGGGGACATCGTTATGATTGAAAGGATTCTCAAGAGGCACCAAACCCCGAGGTATATAATTGTTGGGCAGTTGAACGATATCATGCTGACCCATTTTTCTTTTTATCTTAAGCTTCTTGGATTCCTCTACATTTTGATTTTTCTGGTCAATATGCATATCAGAAAATTCATCTGCCACCTGGAGAAATATACTAAGCTCATCATCATCTTCAAAAACTTTCCAATATTTAATATTGTCGAGTAGAGATGGCCTATATTTGACTTGGATTTCATAATTGAGTCTGGGAGGCATGGGAGGAATAAACATACTAGTTGAAACAACAAGGGAATCAATAAGATGATTCATAGCTTTGGGTACATAAGAAATGTCAAAAATGGAAAAAGAGTCCCTGATTTTCCATACCTCATCCATGTAGGATTTCAATCTGACATGTTTTTCTTGGAAAGTATGGTTTACTTGCTATATGATGAGATTTGCGTCTCCAAACACCTTTAATACTTTAATTCCCATCACCTTGGCAGAATTTAATCCCAATAGCAAAGTCTCATACTCTGTTATATTGTTAGTAGTTTTGAAATCAAGCTTAAAAGACAAATGCATAGCCTCCTTCGAAGGAGAAATCAAAACTACACCTGCACCAGCTGAGTCTTTGGTACTGGCACCATCAAAGAACATGATCTACATGGGAATACACTCTTCATTAGTCTGTTGATAAGTAGGCTTTGTGAGCTGCAAAGGAGCTCGCTGAGAATCATCTATTTGAAGAATGCACATGCCAAAGTCTGTGTATAAAGCATAAATGGGATGATTTACAGAATTTTTCCCATCACTAATGATGTAGGCAAGTTGATTCTCTCTGTAAAGTATCTTTATCTCTCCTCCAAACACTAGGATTGTGGCATATGAAAGATCCATATTCAAGGTACCCCCCAGTCTTTTTCTCCATGAACGTGACAGGAGGATGACAAAATTGGGTGGGATATCAACCAGTACAACGTCCATTACCATGTTTCTCATTGGCAACTGGGAAAGGTTTATAACAAGGTCTTTTATGAGGCCAAGGCATCTGAATTTCCTAGAGTCAAAAGAGAAGAGGTCGTGATAAGGTTTTAAGACATCAAGCCCAAGTTCATCCATCACTGCTTTAGGCATAAGATTGTGTGATGCTCCCGAATCAAGCAAGTAGTTGTGAAGGATCTTGTCATGCATATTTAGGGATATGTAGAAGGGTGGACAAGAGTCGTCTTGATCTTCTACCATAGGTCCTATAGTAACTATTGGCTTGTCATATTGTAGGTTTACGTAATCAGTAGTTGGAGGAGTCTTTGGTTCAAGGGACTTCAGGATAGAAGACTTGAAAATTCCATTCTTTATAAGTTCAGTCAATGGCATAGGTATTTTTACTTTCTGAATTTTTGATTTGAAATTGAAAGAGTATGATAATCTATCGGGAGTTTTTACCTCATTAGGAGGAGCTCTGAGGATGACTTGCTCCTTGGCTTGGGGTTGCAATTTATTATACTGTTGTTTCGCAAGAGTGGAGGTATTCTTTATAGAAGTAGCATGTTGCTTGGCAACAACTTCTTTCTTCTTCCCGGGAGCAGCAAGCAATGGCTTTGGAGAAGTAGTCTTAGATCTTAAATTGTAACATGGTTGATCATCTGTCTGATAAAAAGATTCTTCAATGCTTGCCTCATGAATCTCTTTGTCCATCTGGGCTTCCTCATAATCTACTTGTGTAAAAAAGGAGGAATCATTTTCATCCCCAAAGAAATTGATGTCATCTACTTCTTCAAATTCATCATGAGGTAGCTCCTGTTCTTCTTCTAGCATTGCATTTTGGAAGGGGGGCCTGATTCTTTGATCATTAGCTGCATTCTTGTCTCTTTGAAGGATTTGGACCTGTTGGTTGTTCCTTCTGTAAGGGAATGCATTGGGATTCCTGGGAGAATAAGCATTAAGCTATTTAATTCTTGTTGGCTGCTAACTTTGAATTTTTAATTTTGACATTTCCAAGGTCAAGTTATCCAACATATTGGCCATCCTTTCCATTTTGGTATTTGAAGAACAAGGGGGGTCAGCAGAAGACTTCTTTCTCTGAAATTTTCCTTTAAGTTTATGAGATGCCATAATATTGGATTCAACCTCAAGAGGATAATCTTGCATTAAAGTGAGTGTGGCTGATCTTCTTTCTCTAAGGATTAATAAAAATTCTGGATCAAAGGTAGAAGAGTAAGTGATCTTTGTTGATGCATCAGTTGGCTTGATCTCTGTAGGGATATTTCTGAACATATTATTAAATATTTTGGTGAAGTCTAAGATTGACTCCCCATTTTCTCTTTTTAGATTTCTGAATTCAAAGATGTAATACAAGAGATCTCTTCTTTCTCCCCAGTGTTTCAAAAACACCTCATCTAACTACTCAATACCTGTCACTGAATTTGCTGGTAGTTCCTTGAACCACTTCCTGGCTTTGCCATCCAATCACTGCACAAAAATTATGGTCCAAACATCTTCTTCTAAAATGTTAATGTTCTCAGCATAAGCATAAAAATATTCTATATGTTCTTCAGCAGTAAAATCCATGGATCCAGTAAACTTTGGCATATATTTATGATAATCTCATGTTGGCATGGATGATAAGGGATTGGGCAACACAAGAGGGGCATACCTATTTGCTAATATTTGTTGCATCTTGGTCAAAGGGACAACCATGGAAATCTTGGGGGATGATGTAGAGGAATAAACTTCAGAAGATGAAGGATGAGATGGGATAGGTGAGCCTATAAACAATGGTTGTCTTACTTCATTGAGGAAAGAAGGAGAAACACTGGTAGGATGACTATCCTAGGCAAAATTTCTTGAATAAGGTGGAAAATAAGAGGCTCTGTAGAGCAGTAAGTCTAATTTTTCTTCACCCTTAGAGGAAAGCTCTTGTAAAATATCTTCAAGAATGGGCAGACTAGTATGAGTATGGAGTACACCCTCTATAGGCTTAGTTGGTGAAGAATTCAAAGAAGAGGAAGAGTCCTTTTGCTGAGGGGATCCTACAACTTCTTCTCTCAAATTGGATGTAATAACATGCTCAGAAATAGAATCTATAACATCAGAGGAGATTGAGGGATCCTCACTCTTCAATATTTTTGACACAATTTCAATTTTCTGAGAACTAGAAGTTTTGGTAGAAGGGGATTTGACAAGAGGTTCTTTAGATATAATGTAATGTCCCCACTTTGGGACATCATCATAGGGCAAAGATTTATGATGACCAGAGTAGCCAGATGGGTACTAGACCGAGTACAGGGGTATTTGAGAGGAATTGTGGGTTCCATCTTGCATTGATGATCACATTCCATCATTATGAGCCATTCCACACATGTTGTCTTTGGTTTCGTTGCATTCTGATGATTTCCATGATTTTGACTATTTTGAGCTATAAGTCAATGGAATTCACTGAAGAGGTCATTTTGGGCACATTACTTGGAGGAACCTC
>JZKD02S1705592.1:18507-37654 GCA_000966675.3 Picea glauca
CTTATATCTCAAGGAAATTAAGAAGGCATGAGGAGAAATATGCAACGCATGATTTGGAGTTATTTTCCATTGTTTATTCCTTGAGAGTGTGGAGATACTATCTGATTGGATGAAAATTTGAACTAAAAACATATCACCGTGGATTGCAACACATATTTATGCAGAGTGACTTGAAAGCACGACAAAGGCGTTGGTTAGAGTTACTTAGTGAATACAATTTTGAGATTACGTACATAAAGGGAAGATTGAACAGAGTAGAAGATGCATTGAATTCGAGACCACACATATTTTCCGTGATACCTCTTTGGATGAATATTCGATAAAATATTCTAACTATACAGTTCGACGATGACTGGTATAAGGAGGTTAAGGAAATTATCGGAAAAGACACCATGATGGTACTAAAGTTTGAAGTTTATACATTGGACAATGAAGGATTGATGATGTATAATAACAAGATGTACATACATCCTAACGAAGAATTAAGAAGTTTGATCTTAAGGGAAGCTCATAGAGAAGTGTACATGGCTCATCCAAGGGTCATGAAGATGAAGACAGACCTTAGGCCTTTATTCTTCTGGAAAGGAATGAAATCAAACATTGTCAATTACGTGGAGATATATATAGAATGTCATCAAGTGAAATATGGACAAAGAAATCTGACATGATTACTACAACCATACACTATTTCGGAATCAAAATGGGAGGTTATTTAGATGGACTTTATGGTTGGATTGCCACTGACGACAAGGAGGCACAACTCAATTTTTGTGGTAGCTGAGAATTTGAAGAAGAGTGCACATTTTATTCCTATGCATATGACGTATCATGTGTCAGACATGGCTAGAGTTTTTATAAGAAAAATTGTGAGATTAAATGGCATGCCAAAAAGGATCATATCTGATACAAGATCGGTGTTTACATGATGTTTTTGGACCATTTTACAAGAGGCCTTGGGGACACAAATGAATGGAATATATGTTGTGCATGTATGTAATGGACCAATGGAAGAATTGGGAAGATTTCTTTCCACTAGTATAATGTGTGTACAACAACAACTATCAAGGTACCATTAAGATGGATCTGTTTGAGTTTCTTTACGAGAAATTGTGTCAGACACCATTGAGCTAGTATTGACTTGAGGAGAGGGTCCTGGTAGGACCAGAAGAGATACAAGAAATGGAAGAACAAATGAAAATGATGAGACAAAGGATAAAAGAAGCTCAAGGTTGGAAGAAGAGTTATGTTGATGTGTATCGCATTAACCACAATTTTGATGTTAGCGACTAAGTTTTCTTATGGGTAAAACTGCACAAGAGTTCGATTAAGTTTGGAAAGGGTGATAAAATCTCTCCTAGGTTTGTGGGACCTTTCAAAGTTGTGGAAAATAAAGGACCCGTGGCCTATCGAATAGCCTTGCTTGATTCCTTGAGGCATATGCAGGATGTTTTTCATGAATCTTTTTTTTGAAATTATGTTAGTGATCCTACACATGTGATTGACATGAGTTCTTTGAAGGTGTCGGACGAGGGTGAAATCATAGTGGAGCCAATTTGCATTCTTCACCATCACATTCGAAAGTTAGGGCGTCGTATAGTCGATTAGGTCAAGGTCCAGTGGGACAATTATAGTCCCCAATTGGCTACCTGGGAGGACGCATATGATATGCGTCAACAATTTCCTTACTTATTTGATAGATTATACATATATATCTTGTGAGATACTTTTATTACTCCATTTTATAGACTATACAACTTTGGGACAAATTTTAAAACAAGAGGGTGTGCATGTAACATATTTCTCTTGCAAGCACATGTTATTGACTTATTCTTTGAGGACACTTGCGTGCAAGTGATCCGGTTATAGTACATGGTTATTTTTTTCACTTATGGATTTTTATGATGATATTGATGGACTATGATTTTATGTTATTTTATATATGTGTATTGACATATTCTATTGACGAGTTTCCTTGAGTGTGCATGACACTTAGAAGATTGTGGATGTTGAGGGAATCAATGAACCTCCTTGGACTCTGGATTGAGTCAGGGATTGGATTGTATTGGTTTGAGTATTTCATTTATGCATATGTGACATCTGATCGATTATAGTATGATTTTCTATATGGAACATTGACAGTGTTTCATTGATGGATGCAGGTTGACGAATGCTTTCTAATCTGACTCACATAAGGAGTAAAGGGGCCATGCACATAGACCAGATATTGAGGGAGAGGTGTGGGAGAGTCACTGTCATAGCCTAATATCACTCCCACCATGGCTCGAATTGTAGGTTAATGATTACCTAGTTTGAGAGGTCCATGATGACGTGGGGGTAGACTGAGACAGTCACTCACAAAGACTTCTAAGGGGTGCACAATAAGGTAGGGTCCTTATTCCTTAGAATCCCTTAGTCTCTCACAAGGTCGACCAAATAGAGTGTTGACTCCAAGGGTTGGACGACTACCAAAACTAGTCAAAGGCAAGTTGCACCCTTGGAGCATGGAGTGTGTCTTGAAGGGCATGTTGCGTAATTAAAACTTGAGTCAATGAATCTAGGGGGCCCAAAAAAACTTGAGAGAAATAATTAAACCTTGTAAAATATTTAAGCATTTCCATATTTAATTAATTAATTAAGGATTGAAATTATTAATTGTAAATCCCAAGTGAAAGTCTAAACCTATTCAAAAATTTAAGCCTAAATCTAAGTTATTGCAAGGAGACTAAACTAACTTATTAACTAAATCGAAAAGGGGAATGAGGTAAATAAATTTAATAATGAAGTAAAATGAAATAAACCTAAAAATTGATTTAATACACATGTGTGCAAGAAAACACCAAATTGGAATTTAAGATAAAAAAGGAATAAAGTTGAAAGAATGTGTACACATAGCAATGTATCTAGAGTCTAGTTAACACTAGTCTAACTAATAGAAGACTCCTATTTTAACTCAACTCAGATTTAGTAAGGCGTCAATCATTAATTGGAAATAAGGGGAATAAAGAGACAAATAGGAGTGATTTAAGGAGCGCTTTTAGGATGGGTGAGGGAAATTGACTTTAATTAAATTAAAATGTGTAATTACTTGTGCAACTTGGGGAAAGGGTGACAAGTGTAAGGGGGAAATAATTATAATTTATCTAATTAAAAAGTGAATTAATTTTTCAAGTGGGGAATTGTCATTAAGGAAACTCCTATAAAGCAAATAGAAAGGAGGAAAAAAAAATACATACCGGTAGTGGGTAAATTTATGCTTCAAAATGTTTGACTGGTTTTACTTGTGAGAGTTGGGATACCCAACTTGAGAGACAGTGGTGGCTCTACCTTGCAAGGGAAGCTGGGAGCTAGAGGATTTATGGATGTGTGCATGGCCCCTTTGCGGCTCAGAGGGCTAAGGGGGAAGAAGTGTACCCGTAGCGTTGGCAGGGAGGTACCGGTGTACTCTTGGCAATTAGCAAGCGGGAGGACAGAAGGAATGCCAGAGGCCAAGGATCATCTCCAAGACCATATTCATTGGTTACAATATTCTAATTGATATTTACAATTGTAATGAGCTTTAAATTGTAATTATAGTTTTAGAAACTGATGTAAATTTTATGGTATATCTAATATCAAATTGAAAGGTTCTTGATGGTTTTCTTGAAATTTAAAGATAATTTTCTGATAATTCTATCCCTTTAATTCTTAAAAAGTTTTATGTTTATTGGTGAATCGATCACTTTCATGATTTGGTATTTCAGATTTCATCTTAATCTATCAGTTGTATAGTGTGATTTTACTGTGGATTGGATCAAGTATTAAGGTCAATAAGAATGTCCCTTATATTTGGTTGGGCTTGGGAAAAAACCCTTGAAAGCAGAGAAACCCTTCTCTATGGTTTTTTGGGGTGTACGAAAAATTGTTTAAAATACATAAGATCTACGCATTAATAAGTGAGTTTTTTTTTTTAATTCATGGGGAATTTGATTTCATCTTTGCAAGAATCATTATAAGTATTTGAATTATTGATTGATAATTGATGGGTTTTGTGTAATATAGAAACTAGAATTCTATTTTTCTGGCACTTAATTCCTCAACCAAGTTTTGGATTTCATTTGAAAAATGGGTTGGTGGGAGTCTCAGAGAAAATTTACAGGTTAGGATTAAGAATTGGTACATTGCCTCGATACCGATGGCCATAGTCGTACTTATTTTCTTTTAATTTCTCTATTTGTATGGATGTGTTGATCATTGCCTTGGGGAATGCCTTCATAATTTTAATAAATTTCTATTGGACCGACACGATTGTTGCAGTCCTTGGTTGATATTAAGAATTTAAAAATGTATTGTCATGATCAACCACCCTTCAAACCAATTAACTTACCTTAAGTTGAATACTCCTGCTATAAGTTCCTTACATGCTCAGTCACATAATAGAGCGTTGATCTTGAAGGTTGTATGGCTAACCGAGTTGGTAAATCCTTCATACAATTCCTTGACCATGGAGATGGCAATATTTTTGAGAGGACACTTGTAGAGATCCAATATCCCCAACACTCTCTACTCAAAATGCAGGTCTAACCAATTAGGTTTTAAGGAGGAATATTCTCCCCTCATGGTCTATGGATCTACGTGTATTATTCTCATCTTATAGTTTAGTTGGTAACAAAAAGTAAATAATGAAGCACAAGTGCAACTGCTTGAATTTATCCTTGTCACTTGTGTTTTTAAGTCCTCTAGATCTTGCCCAAAATTTCGACAGGGGTTGAAAATACCATAAACTTGTGGAGATGGAAATCTTCATTAAACCTTCAGAACACTTTCTCTTGGAAATTCAAAATTCGTATGCCCACGATCGATATTATAGTCGCCCAAAAAAAAATATTTCTTTTTCCCTTGAATATTAGTTGGTTGAAACCACGACCTTCCTTAACTTTCTCTAGTGTTTGTTGACTTGTTGGATGAAGCTAAATGATTCCTAAGGAGGTTTTTTGGTCATAAAATTAAGAATTCATAGTCTAATATGAACCTTGAGATTAACTTCCAAGAATTTGATCTCCCTCACCCTTCAACTTAAAATCATACTCTTGTAAAGTCAACAAAACGATGAAGTCTTATTAGTCCCTGTCGTAGGCATAGAGGGACTATAACGATCGATAATTCTTTGACTTCATATTAGTTTGTCCTTTGACCACAAATATTTTCATAATCTCTATTGTTGGAGGTAGGGAACTAAAAACATTGATTTTTATATACTAAAAAGTACCATATATGTAGTGATTTGATTGGATAACAGATTGGAGGTCTTATTGTCAGCTTCACTATTCCCATTGTTTGATATGTTAACATATCCATACTTTTTTATCATGTACAGTATTTTTGAATCACATATTTTCGTATGTATTGGTTGAACGTGGATTAATGCTAGCATTAGCTCGAATGTTTGTCTTAGCATTTTCTGCTACCTAAATTTATGGCAATGTTTGATATGCTAACATATCCAAAGTTTGTCCTTCGAATACATTCTCCAGTCTTCGAACTATTGTTACATAAATTATAATAAAAAAATTTGGGTACGTCAGAGACCTGCCACATTGCATTTTTTTCTTAAATATTTACAGAGCATTTCTAACAAACTTAAATGTTTACCTAACAGGGTTGGCAACGTTGAATGTTTACTTAGTGAGCTTGTTACAATACATTTTCTTCCGTTTTTTTTATTTATATGCTTCATTGGCATTGTTGGTTCACCGGTTCATGCTTTATTTTTGCATCTCCATTGATTTCTTATTTGCCTTTTGTTGTTCTTCTTGTTTGCATGTTTGTCTTGTTGCAGTTTTCATGTTTGGGTTTCTGCAACTGCGATTGGAACTGCATCATTTCTGGTGGGTTGGTTTCTACTTGATTCTTTGTTCGTTGTATGTTGTTTATTGTTGTTTGATTCGACTTTGCAGGGTTGGGTCCACAGTTGGGACTTTTGGTGCTTCTTAACTAGGTTGTTATTTGTTGCTTATTCTTGTTTTCCTAGGGATTGCAATGTTGGGGTGGTGCATCCACAGTTGGATCTCTTGTTACATTGTTTTGCAGTTGACTCTCCATAAAATATTATTAAGATAAAATAACATACAAAAAAATTGCAGTCAATGTAAATTGCATCTCTTATGTGTTGAACTAGAGTTTGTCGGCCTAAAACTATATTTCATAGCTAGTGATGTTTTTTCCATGGTTTATTGCTTACTATGGTTTCATAGTTATTAGAGTAATTTTTTATGTGTGAGAGATATATTTTTTCTCTCCCTTTTTTATTCCTCTTGTAAACTGTGTTTCTGGTTCTATAGTTTCTCAAGTTTTTGTGGTCATTTCGACCGATTGTCGTTCGGTTGCATGATTGGCCAGTTTTGTGGACACGACTTCGTGGATAGGTGCTATCGAACTATGGAAGCTCATTTTTGGTGTATACATCTTGCACCCAGAACTTTCATGCTCTACAATTAGACCCCAAACTCCTCAAAATAGCAACTATTCCTTTGCCTGTGATGAGTTTGTCTATTCTACCTACCTTTCCATACTTAGTCGATTTTTCAAAGTTTGGATATTTTTTCCATGGTTTATGTCTTACTATAATTTCATATTTATGAGAGTATGTTTTGTTGTGTGAGAGATATAATTGTTCTCTCCCTTTTTTTTTCCCTCTTGTAAACTGCATTTTTGGTTCTATAGTTTCCCACGTTTCTATGGTCATTATGACCGACCATCATTCGATTTCATACTTAGCCAGTTTTATGGACGTGGCTTTGTCGATAGGTTCTATCAAACTATGGAAGATCATGTTTAGTGTATACATATTACACCCAAAACTGTTGTGTTCTACAATTCGACCCCGCACTCCTCGAACTCGCAATCATGCCTCTACCTGCAATGACTTTGTCTATCCTACCTACCTTTCCATATTTAGTCAAGTTTTTAAAGTTTGGCGGGTTCACTCCTTTTCGGGTTCAGAAAATTTAAAATCATTTGTCTCTCCCCTCCATCCCTGCTGCCTTCTGCCCTTCCCAATAGACATTAATTATGCTTTCAAAAGTGAAAATCGACTAGACAGGTTCGAAAAGATTGGCTTTAATAAGAGGAAAGCTTGAGGACATCTCCCATTAAAATGAATAGACAGGCGAATATTATGGGATATTGTAATTTCTTTTTCTTGCATTTTGAATTTGCAAAATAAAAATAAAAATTGGCTCTTTTAGTTTTCTTAAAGGCTTCATCATATTTCACGAACGTGTCGCCCACATAGGCCTTCACGTCATGTCCCTCTTTAATATTGTGCATATATTAGATGTCAGATTTGAGAATCTGCTCGGATATGGGAATGTTAATATGTGTTATTAGTCACTATTCAATGTACATATTCAAAAAGATTGGCATTAATAAGTTAAAATATCGATAAAATCTATCATTAAAACAAATTAACACAAAATCTATGGAAGATCATCCAGAGTTGCTTTTAAATACTTATTGCCATTTCTCTCTATCATAAAGAGTTTTGCTTTAGGGTGCCTTCATTATAATGTTCCTATTCATGGACATGTAAGACAACTTAGAGATGTGATTGAGGCCCAAATGAAAGAAGAGAGACTAGTTTTATGTGACGTGAGATTTGAGTAAAACAAAAACTCTGTTATCCAACAAAAACTCAGAGAGGAGGAAAAAAAAAGAACAAGTATCTTATGGTTGGTGTTCTCCTTGTATTCGATGCTTTGGTTGGTTGAAAAGACTACCTAGAGATTTGTTTGTTGATCTTATTTAATTTCTTGCTGGGAGTTGTAATGGATTTCTAGGTCATGAGAAAAATACTTCTTCGTTGAAGTATATAGTTTCTTCCAACAACACATATTTGGCAATTGTATCGAGTTCTGCAGATCGCACAAGAATTTGTCTTCCTTGGGGGCGTCGCAATTACTGTGGCTTGAAAAATGGTCTGTGATGTTCATGAATGATGCAAAATATTACTCCATTTGCGAATGTAACTAGAAGAGGGTAACAAAAAATGTCTGGGTGGATAAAATGACATATTATCACTACGAAAGTTTCTATTTCAAATTTTGTTGAGCTACTTCTGGGTGTGGTAACCGACTTGACAGAAAGCCATGTTCTTTATCAAAGTTTGTTCGGTTTCCTCTGGATGTAGTCACAGACTCCACATATTTGGTGTCACCTTTGAACATTCCAGACCTTTCTGTGGACCACCATATCTTCCACCACTATGACAAAAGATATATTATGATGTGATCTACAACATTTGATACACTTGCCAGACCCATGTTGATGCGTTCTACAAAATTTGATACACTTGCCAGAACTTTGCTTCCCAAAAAATTCATGTACTTCAACATAATAACATTTTGCAATTGGGTTGGACGTTCCTTCCAATTTACTATAATAAAACAAAGCATTTCAACATACAAATCTCCAGGCAGGCTTTTCAACCAAACAGATGATCAAATATGGGGAGAATAGCAGTCACAACATACTTGAATTTTTTTCTCGTCCCATAGCTGATGTCACATAAAATGACTCCCTCGTTTTTGAATTGGGCCCGAGTCACATTTCTAAGTTGTATCAGATGTTGATGGTCAAGAACATTACAAGGAAAGCACCTTAAACCCCAAGTTTTTGATGGCAGAGGGAAATTAATACTTGACAAAGACTTGAATGTTGAACAACCAGCCAATGCAAGCAGACCATATCTGGAAAAGACAAGCTATTCAAAAAATTGGGATAGATCTAGTTGGAAGCACCAATTAAGTCCAAGACCCGAAATTGATATTCAACTTGTTTTTTTTATGAATAAAGGATTTGATCCTCAAGAAAACTGTCAACAAGCTTCATCAATGTACATATTTTTTATTGGTCGGTGGCAAGCCAAATCGAAATCAATGTGGAAAATAATCTCAGTTGTATTTTGTAACCCATATTATTTGAATATAGAATAATTTCGATTCTTTTTTTAATAGTGTTTTCCAATCTCCGGTATTGCTTTTTATTTTATTTTCTACCTTTTTCCCCCGTGTCTCATTAAACATGGACAACAAGCTTTTCTTTCTGCTGCCCACTACTTCAATTTAAATAAAGGCTACTATGTTCATTACATTGAAGAATAATTTGTCATAGCCCATACTTATGTGGCGCTGACACTATACTTAAAGAAAGAAATTGGAGGACCCGTCCTGCTTTCATTCTTTGGGGCCCATAAATAGAATGAATTAATGACTTACAACAAGGAAACTCGAGTGTTGACACCATGTTCCTGTTCAATATATTGCATATATTTCAACTTATTCTATTTTATAATATCCGTGCATATATACTAATATGAGTACTATTGGAATAAATATATAAAAAAAAAAATGGGAAAAACTTAGGCAATTATCTGGCCACCGGATCCTAGGTTTGCGGTGTTGAACAACCATTTTCCATGTTCAATCATATACATGTTGCAGCCAAAGATCTTTCATGATATGCAAATTATGCTTTAACTAGTGATAAGTCACAGGGGGTTCAAAAATATTGGCATTAATAAAGGAACGATTGAAGCTGCCTTAATTACTTAAATTACACCAATTTTTTATTAAATTTAATTTAATTTAGATATTAATGTTTATGGAAAGTCAGTGTTTTCTCATGTCATTGCAAGGAATACAAGATGAATATATGATAAGGAGTTTATCTCGTTGAAACCACAATGAAAATTCATGTTTCTTGTTGCGTTATATACATCTTGCAGTCAAAACTTTCATGGTTTCAATAGAATTTGCAAAGTTGGCGCTTACAAACTCGGCTATTTATTGTTCCGTTATATACATATTTCACTCAAGACATATGTGATGTACAATTCCACCACGGGTTCCTTGTATACATTAACTTTGTTCAAAGTATCTATCGTTGCCTTCCATCCCCACCAACTTCACGTCCTTCCTGATATACATTAATTATGCTCTTAATAGTGACAACTGGACACTGGCACGAAAGAATTGGCGCCCGCTGCTCCACCATATACAAATTAACTATAGGACTTCGACATCGTCCCCTCTTCCATGTTACACATTATGCATTCAAATATTCAGAACTATACAATTTGGCCGGCGGGGCCTTGCGTCCTCTGGGGAAACCTTGTGACCCTATTTTGGATCCTCGCATTCACGGGTTCACAAAAAATCCAAGTCCTAGTCATTGTTTCCTGTTCTGCCCATCCTCATACTTCTTTCCAGATATGCAACACCAAAGGTTTAATACTATAACGACATCATGCACAAGTGTAAATAAAACATCATTAATAAGAAAAAGTTGGGACAACCAACCATCCCTACAGAACTTGTCCATAAACATGCAAAGAAGATCTTGCTTAGAGAAAGAAAGTCTCGGCAAGCATTTTCGTGTTTGATACTTACACACTTTTTCGATTGCAGCTTCCTGGATTGACGGCCTTAAAATTGTGTTTCAAGTTTTCCGTGAATTGCAAACAACACCCAGAGTTCCACAATATATAATTTGTCCACATGAATGTATATAAACTCTTAATTCTCCTCTTTCCCACCCCTCTACTATCTCTTTGTGGTTGTATATTTAGTCGCAACTATATAATCATGGCCTCATGGATTCAAAAATTGGAAACTCTTTATCTATATATTCACACCATCATCCCGACCGACTATGGTCCCTTTTAATACTTAGTCAATTATGCCATCCCCGAGTCCTGGGTTTGCAGTATCCGACACCTATGTCCCCTGTTGTGTCATATACATCATGCACCCAAAGAAATTTTGTCATGTGCAATTTATGCCTTTTCTAGTGAGAAATCACTAGGGGTTCGAAAGGATTTGCATTAAAAAGAGAACAATAGATGTTCTTCTGTGAGATTCTTAGTTCTTTTTAGCCTCTCTTCTTTTCGAGTACTATTTCTTTATAGTTATATACTCAGTCACCTTTCTATGATTGTAGGTTCCAACATTGGCATGTTGACATATATTCATCTCCATCTATCTCCTCACATGACAAATCTGGCCGATCGTTGTTCCTTTTCATACTTAGTCAATTTAATGCTTGTGGTTTATGGGTTGGTGCTTTCTAACTCTACTACTTCTTGTTCCATGATATACATCTTCCACTCAAAATTTCTATGATCTACAATTCCACCGCAGACTCCTTCGTCCTTTTTCCCTTTTCTTCTTCCTGTGTATTATCAGACTATAAAGTATGCAAATGAGATTTTATAGAGCATGTACGGATTCCACATTCCATACCTAGCCACTTTTTGGATCGCGGGTTCTCGGGCGAGGGAGCTCAAAATTGGGCCTCCATTGTTTCGTGCCCTACAAATACCATCTAGAATTATGCGATATACAAATTGACAAGCGGACCTATGGGATGGCTGGATCAACATTGCACTTCTATTGTTCTGTGTTCTCCAAACAGCGCTCACGGTTTCGCGATATACAAATTGACAGATGGACTCCAAGGCTGGCAAGGTCAAGATTGTCATTATTTACAGATGGTAATCCCTATAAACTATCTAACAATATCTAAAAACATTATTTTCAATACTAAATTAGCTCTTACTAGTGAGAATTGGACACACTGGTATGAAACAGTTGGCATCACACCCTCCACAATATACAAATTGACTACCAGATTCTGACTTTGCCTGCTCTTCCTTGTTACATATTATGCATTCAAATGTTCCGAGAAATACAATTTGAATGTTAGGGCCTTGAATCTTCTAAAGAGACCTTGTCATCCTGTTTTCTTCCTCCTGTTGCCAGGTTCATGAAATGTCCAATTCTTGGATACTGTTTCAGGTTGGCACTTTCGAATTGTGTTGGTTCTTGTTCTGTAATATACATCTTACACTCAAAATTTTCATTATCTACAATTCCATCACGCACTCAACCCTTTTTCCCTTTTCTTCTTCTCGTGTGTTATCGCCTTTTGGTTATATAATTAGTCTCCTTTCTATGATCGCAGGTTCTAGCATTGGCGGGTTGACATATCTTCATTTCCATCTATATCATCGCATGACGAATCCGACCAACTGTTTTTCCATTCCATACTTAGCCAATTTTATGGCCGCGCTTGCTGGGTTGGCGCTTTTGAACTCTACTACTTCTTGTTCTGTGATATACATGTTGAACTCAAAACTTACGTCATCTACAATTCCACCATGGAATCCTCAAACTCACAAGATTCATTCTACCACAGTTTACAAATATTTTAAAGTATTTGTCGTTGCCTTCCATCCCCACTAACTTCCTATCATTCCTAATATACATTCATTATGCTCTTACTAGTGAAAACTGAACACAATGGTATGAAACAGTTGGCATCCGACCCTCCACAATAAACAAATTGACTACTGGGTTCACATCTTGTACTCAAAATTTCCATGATCTACAATTCCATCGCGGACTCCTTAGTCCTTTTACCCTTTTTTTCTTCCTGTGTATTATGGCTTTCTGGTTATATACTTAGTCGCCTTTCTATGATAATGGGTTCCAGCGTTGGTGGGATGACATATGTTTATCTCCATATATATAATCACATGAAGAATCTGATCGACTGTTGTTGCTTTCCATGCTTAGCCAATTTTATGGCCGCGGTTGTTGGGTTGGCAGTTTTGAATTATGTTGCTTCATGTTCTGTGATGTACATCTTGCACTCAAAACTTCCATGATCTACAATTCCACTGCAGACTCCTCGAACTCACAAGCTTCACTCTACCATGGTTCAGAAATGTTTCAAAGTATCTGTCACTACCTTCCATCCCCACTAACTACTTGTCCTTCCTAATATACATTGGTTATGCTCTTACTAGTGAGTCTTTGTAGTGCAAACTGCACACACTGATACAAAATAGTTGGCATCTGGCCCTCCGCAATATACAAATTGACTATCGGGTTCTGACATCATCCCCTCTTCCATGTTACATATTATGCATTCAAATTTTTTGAACGATACAATTTGACTGTCGGGGCCTCACATCTTTTGGGGAGATCTTGTCAGCCTAATTTGGATCCTCCTGTTGACGGGTTCACGAAATCTCCAATTCTTAGTCATTGTTTTGGGATGGCGCATTCAAAATCTACTGCTTCGTGTTCCATGATATACATATTGCACTCAAAATTTCTGTGATTTACAATTCCACCGCGGACTCCATAGTCCTTTTTCCCTTTTCTTCTTCCCATGTATTATCTCTTTGTGGTTATATACTTAGTCTCTTTTCTATGATCATGGGTTCCAGCGTTGGCTGGATGACATATATTCATCTCCATATATATCCTCACATGACGAATTCGACCAACCACTGTTCCTTTCCATACTTAGCCAATTTTATGGCCATGGTTGTTGGGTTGGCACTTTTGAACTCTGTTGATTCTTGTTCCGTGATATACATATTGCACTCAAAATTTCCATGATTTACAATTCCACCATGGACTTCTTAGTCCTTTTTCCCTTTTATTCTTCCCATGTATTATCTCTTTGTGGTTATATACTTAGTTGATTTTCTATGATCGCAGGTTCCAGTGTTGGCGGGCTGAAATATCTTCATCTCCATCTATATTTTCACATGGCGAATCCAACCGACCATTGTTCCTTTCCATACTTATCAAATTTTATGGCCGCGGTTGTCGGGTTGGCTCTTTCGATCTTTGTTTCTTCTTGTTTTGTGCTATACATCATGCACTCAAAAATTTTGTGATATACAATTCCATTGCAGACTCTACCATGGCTCACAAATGTTTCAAAGTATCTGTTGCTACCTTCCATCCCCACTAAATTATTGTCCCTCCTGATATACATTAGTTATGCTCTTTCTAGTGATATACAAATTTCCCTCTAGACTGTCCTATCATACCCTTTTCATTGTTACACGTATTGCACTCAAAAAGTTCAGAGACATATAATTTGACCCTTGCGCCCTCACCTCCAATAGTTGTACCTTGTAACCCTATTTTGATGTTTCTTTTTCCCGTACCCGTCACCTCCATACTTTCTTAGTATGCAATTAGAAACCTTTCATGGTAACAGTTGACGATGCAGGAACCCTCAACATTGTCATTAATGAGTGAAATGCTCGAGGAGATCTCCCATTATTACACATTAAACCAAGATCTACAAAGAGTTATATTGTCCCTTCTAATTGTTCATCTCAAACACACGTCGTTGTGTTGGCCTGCTCAATAAATCTACAATGCTTAATCGCTCATTGTCGTATCTGCCATGTTTGCATTTTTATGTATGTAATTACTAGTGTTTAATGTTAATAGCGCATGATGCAACAACGATCCAAATTGTCATTAATGAACGAAAGTCTCGAGGAGATATCCCATTCACACGCATTGGACCAATATTTGTGCAGGGTTATGTTATCCCTTCCAACTTTTCATATCATTCATCATCTGGAGAAAAAAAACGTTCTTGTAGACTTATGGCAGCAGGTCGACAACAATTTTATGGAGATACAGTAAATATCTTTGGACATCGGGACTAGAACTTCTAGTTATCCAGGGCATACTTTTATTATTCATCCCATTTTGCCCAAAACGAAGTGATTTGGACCTCTAGAATTGCTCGTGCAAGTTGTGTCCTTGAGGTTTTTGAGTGTAAGGAGGTGATCTCTTGGTGCGCTAAAAAATATATTCCAAGACAAAGAATTATTCCACTGCGCAACCATTCTCCTATTTCTTTGTCACCTCAAGTCTTCCGCTCGATGTTAAAATTTTCGGAGCCAACATTAACGTTCAGGGGACAAGAATGCAAGCAGTTCCTAGAAAAACATGATAACAGGTTGGACATATTAGCCGAGTTCCTCAAAGACCCGACAACAATTCCTGAAGATATCACAAAGTTGCAGGTAAGTTCCTTTAGAAATCCATTTAGGGAAATTTCTTGGATGTTTACAAGACTAACGGGACAAGCATCCACGACAAGCATTTCCCATATAACTATTTATATTTTGTACTTCACAGTCAAGGAACAACTCATTTTTGATTGGGGGAAGCTAATTTCCATTGAGATTAGTTCCCAGTTGTCATGATTCAAAGAATCGAATAAATTTTATATGTCATCCTACTTGATTTTCGCAATAGTGCATTGTTGTCCGTTTCCAAAACTTTCTCTTTCCAATAAAATAAATTGTGGGTTAGACCTAGTAACATTATCGTACTAGGCCCTGTGGAGGCACAAGGCCTCCCATTGTTTTTATAAAGTTTTTAATGGCTTTGTCTTAGTTTTCAAATATTTATTATTAGGGAAGGATGCTCCGCAGATGTCTGGTTAGGCAACCAAGTTTTTGAATAGGAAGGGAACACTTGAACAAAAAAAAAATCACAGTGTACTCATGGTATTTGGATATAAGGAAAATCTTGCTTTCCTTCCATGCTACATCATGAATAAGATGTTTCTTGTAGAAATAGCAAGGCAATAAAACCACTGGTTTCATTTTTTCCATGACATGAAAAAAAAAACAATTCATTCCTCTTCCCTAAAAGTCAGAGACTTCGTGTGTAGAAATGTCAAAACTTCTAGCGATTAAAAAATTCATAAAAACAATGGGAGGCCTTGTGGTGACAATCCTGCTTCTGGAAATTGCGACACATAGACATTACAAAGCATGACTGAATTGTACAAACAACAGGGAAAGGTATATGGTGAGAAGAGTGCCCAGTTCCCCGCCAACACTCCTAAGAGCATGAAATCATGGAGAATCGCTTCAATGTCCCACCCCAATAAGAAAGTAACCCATAAATATTCAAATGGAGGAGGAGATAATAACCCTCCTCGCATAAAAATTGATAGTTCTCACAAAATTCCACTAATGAAGACAAGAAAAAACAATGCAGGGCAGGCGAACGAGCTCGAAATTGAAAGTGGATAGGTACAACTTGAAATTGCAACTGAGAACATGCACAAAATTGGGTCATATGCAGTGGAAATAGCTGATACCGATCTTTTTTACGAAGATAAATCCTTTGTATTCTAGAGCATTGTTTTTGACAGCCAATCTAAAAGTATGGTCATTGAAAAGAGAGATGTAACAAACAGGAAAGACAAATATCGCATAGAGATTAACTTTAGGAAAATGAGGTCGTCCAAAATCTCCCTATTTCACCAAGTAACCGGTGATGCTTTTCATGATTCCATTAGAGGAATTGAAGCAGAAAATGCCAAACTGAAAGACCGCCTTAATGAATTAGAGCAGGCTTTCATTGCAGCCCCAGAATTTGCCAATCCTTTAGCAAAAATCATGCCTGCTACCACTGCATCCATGATGAAAGTATCCTCTACCCTCCTTGCATTCTCTAGAGCCCTTGTAGAGAATAAAATCAACAAAATAATGCAGCTAGTTACTGAAGTCTGGGAAACGTTGCAAAATTTAGTTTCCTTCCGAAAGAAGGCAAATGATTTGCTCGAACATTTGGAGACGAATTTTAAAAATGATCAACAATTCTGTGAACAGGTGCTGACCCATTTTTCCAACCATGTCGTCAACACATCGAAACTGAAAAGAATACAAGAGAAACTCCCCTCCCCAAAGAGGACCAAAAAAGTAAAAGCATGCTAGAAAAAGAAATTTAAGAACCTGGAGCTCATTGTCGAATCATGTATAAAAACCATATCAAAAAAGGAATATTTATTCACAAGACTAATCCAAATAGACTTAGCCGGAAGTACCAATGAGGTTCAAGACCTAAATTTAATTCTCAAATCCTTGTCAATGACCAAAGAAGCCTTCCATGAACAACTTGATATTTTAAAGGGATTGTCTTTTGAAAAGTTTTACGACATAGTTGAACATCATCTAGATGAGCTAGAGCGCTGGGTACTAGACTATGCGACACACAATGAGGAAATTGAACAGAGTATTCATATTATTTCAATGGATCTAAGGAAATTAGAAAATTCCCTTTACGACATAGAAATCCAGGATGAAATCAACATGGCCCCCATGAGAAGCTACATCGAAGAATGGTTCCAATAGAGAATGGAAAACCTCATCTAGGAAGGGCAACAACCGATCGACACGACTCCACTGACCATTGACGACAGCAACAAAAATGCATTGGCTTCATAGTAAGTCTATACTGGCAGATTGTTTTCTTTATCAATCCAGTTTAAGTCTATATTGTCATCTTGTTTTCTTTATCAATCTAGTTATTACCTCTTTAAATAGAAAATTGTAGCCAAAGACTCATAAATTCCAATTTGTTCTTTTCAAGTCTTCCTCTCTACCGTCACACACTTCTTCTTTTGACATTCCTAATTTTTGTACTTATTTCTTTTTATGGTCTGTGGGAGCCCCAATCCCAGTCTATATGACAAACACATTTAAATTTCCATAAATATGTAACATACATTATTAATTTTTGATACATTTCAAAGAAAATTGAACCGAGAATGCCTTTATTGTATGCTAAATTTTGGGTGTCTAGGAACCTTTGTTGTTTGTTCCAAAGAAAATTAATTTGGGAATGCTACATTTTTTGTGTCTTATTGTATGCTAAATTGTTTTTGTCCGGGAGCCTTTGTTGATGTAACAAACATTACTACTTTCAAAGAAAACTAATTCGGTAATGCCTTTGTTGCATGACGTTGTTACTATTCTATTGTATGCTAAATTTTTGGTGTCCACGAACCTATAATTTGATAAATTTCAATTTTGTTTTGTGTCCAGAAGCCTTTCTTTTAAAGAAAACTAATTCGGAAATGCTAATTTTTTTGTGTTTTTGTCCACGAACCTATGTAACAGACGTTATTACTATTTTATTGTAAGATTTTAAATGTTGATGTAATTTCCAGAAATATGTAACAAACATTATTAATTTTTGATAAATTTCAAAGAAAACTGATTCGGGAATGCCTGTCTAGGAACCTTTGTTACTTGTTTCAAAGAAAACTAATTCGGAAATGCTAGATTTTTTGTCTTATTGTATGCTAAATTTTGTTTTCTCTGGGAACCTTTGTTGATCTAAAAAACATTATTATTTTCTAAGAAAACTAATTCAAGAATGTCTTTCTTGCACGATGTTGTAACTATTCTATTGTATGCTAAATTTATGGTGTCCAGGAACCTATAATTTCACAAATTTCAATTTATTTTGTGTCTAGGAGCCCTTGTTTTAAAGAAAAGTAATTAGGGAATGCTAACTTTTTTGTATTTTTGTCCACGAACCTATGTAACAAACGTTATTACTATTCTATTGTATGTTATATTTTTTGTGTCCAAGAACCTTTTAAATGTTCTTGCACGACGTTGTTACTATTCTATTGTGTGCTAAATTTATGGTGAACCTTTCTTTCAGGATGTTGTTACTATTCTATTGTATGCTACATTAATGGTGTCCAGGAACCTATAATTTGATAAATTTCAATTTCTTTTGTGTCCAGGAGCCCTTGTTTTAAAGAAAACTAATTTGGGAATGCTAATTTTTTTGTATTTTTGTCCACGAACCTATGTAACAAACGTTATTACTATTCTATTATATGCTAATTTTTTTGTGTCCAAGAAACTTTTAAATGTTGATTTAACAAACGTTCTTACTAGGAACCTTATTATCTTATTATTATTGTACGCAATTTTTTTGTTTGTTCCGGCTCCTTTTAAATCTTTCCTGTACTATCAAACTTAGATACTAGGTTTTCTGTTTTTGTCGAACCTATGTAACAAATGTTATTACTATTCTATTGTATGCTAAAAAAATTGTGTCCAAGAACCTTTTAAATGTTGATGTAATAACGTTTCTACTAGGAACCTTATTATCTTATTATTATTGTACACATTTGTTTTTTGTCCAAACTACTTTTAAATCTTTCCTATACTATCAAACTTAGATACTAGGAACCTTTGTTGATGCACCACACATTACTAAGTTTTGATAAATTTCAAATTAAACTAACTTAGGAATACTAAATTATACATGGATACCACATGTACTTCAACTTTCTACCCACGTGTCTGTACTCGATCGCATTTATGCCCATTCCAACCTAGCAGGGACTACGTTGCCATGCAACACTTATTCCATTATGTATTGAGAATACCTTTCTGTAAGAAAAAAAAATAGAATAATATACATTGACATTGAAGCTTATGATGGCCCTTGAGGGTTTTTTTAAT
>JZKD02S1705592.1:74308-85216 GCA_000966675.3 Picea glauca
TGTTGGGTGCAAAATGTATATCACAGAACAAGCTCGACATGAAAAATGAAAAATAAAAATAAATTTGAATAATTAATTGAATAAAATTTAACAAAACATTATCACATATTAATAATGAATAGAATATTTAATATTGATATTATAGGATACATATCATAAATTTAATTTATAGTTTATTTATTAATATTAATATAAAATAACATATACAAGTATATATCCATTTTAACTTTAGAGTCAAGAATGGTCAATTTCTAGGTACAAACCTTTATTATCATAAACAAAATCAAAATTCCAAAATTCCAAATTTACATTTAAAAACATTGAAAATAATATTGAATAAAATTCAAATAATTGTTTATACTATTCTTTAAGTAAAAAGTCTTATAACATTATATAAATTACTATAAATCTTGGTACAATGTTATAATATTTTATATGTCATGATCATGATTGGATAAGAGATTGGAGGTCTTATTGTCCACTTTTCTATTCCCGATGTTTTATATGTTAGCATGTCCAACCTTTTTTATTGTATACAATCTTTTTGAAACATATATTTTCTTATGCATTGTTTGAAGGTGGATTAATGCTATCATTAGTTTGAATGTTTGTCTTAGCATTTTATGCTAGCTAAATTTATCCCAATGTTTGACTATTCTAACAGCCTTAAATGTTTGCGTAACATGCATAAGAGCCTTAAATGTTTACTTAACATGTATATCACGGAACAAAATGGACATGAAAAATAAAAATAAATTTGAATAATTAATTGAATAAAATTTAACAAAACATTATCACATATTAATAATGAATACGATATTTAATAATAATATTATATGATCGATATCATAAATTTATTTTATAGTTTATTTATTAATATTAATATAAAATAGTATATACAAGTATATATCCATTTTAACTCTAGAGTCAAGAAGGATCAATTTCTAAGTACAAATCTTTATTATTATAAACAAAATCAAAATTCCAAATTTACATTTAAAAACTTTTAAAGTAATATTGAATAAAATTTAAATAATTGTTGATACTATTCAGTAAGTAAAAGGTGTTATAACATTATATAAATTACTATAAATCTTTGTACACTGTTATAATATTTTATAAATTACTCAATCTCATGTATATGATGGAATTATTGGGTGCAAAATGTATATATTGGGTGCAAGACGTATATCAAATGAAAAATAAAAAATAAATATGAATAATTATTTGAATAAAATTTAACAAAACATTATCACATATTAATAATGAATATGATAGATTGTCCCCGAGGTGTAGGACAGTCGATGACGGAGTGTGTTGTTAAGTCACTCTGTGATGTTAAAGTCACCTGTTCGAAACCTTCGAGGACAAAAAATCCAACCATGTTAAGGGTTGGTGTGGCTCAGGCCAGATGCGATCCCCGGGTGAAACAAAAAAAAAAATTGAATATGATAGATATCATAAATTTAATGTATAGTTTATTTATTAATATTAATACAAAATCGTATATACAAGTATATATCTATTTTAACTTTAGAGTGAAGAATGATCAAATTCTAGGTACAAACATTTATTATGATAAACAAAATCAAAATTCAAAAATTTCAAATTTACATTTAAAAACATTAAAAGTAATATTGAATAAAATTTAAATAATTGTTTATACTATTCTTATAGCATTATATAAATTACTATAAATCTTTGTACAATGTTATAATATTTTATAAATTACTAAATTTAATGTTGCGGTTTTTCGTGGTTAGACTCTTGATAGATAAGCATGGAATCCATAATTGTTGGGTGAAAAATGTATAAGACAGAAGTGTTGGGTGCAAAATATATATCACGGAACAAACATGAAAAATGAAAAATAAAAATAAATAAAGTCAAGATGATCAATTTCTAGTTACAAACATTTATTATCATAAACAAAATCAAAATTCCAAAATTCATAATTTACATTTAAAATCATTAAAAATAATATTGAATAAAATTTAAATAATTGTTTATACTATCCTCTAAGTAAAAAGTGTTATATAATTATATGAATTACTATAAATCATTATACAATGTTATAATATTTTATAAATTATTATAAATCTTGGTACAATGTTATAATATTTTATAAATTACTAAATCTCATGTTGAGGTCGGTCGGGGTCGACATACTATTTTTAAAGTAAAAATTTGTATAGTATTATATGAATTACTATAAATTTTGGTACAATGTTATAATATTCTATAAATTACTAAATTTCATGTTGGGGTCGATCGGGGTAGGACTCGTGATACATAAGCATGATTATAAATATGAACCAATCACTCTCCAACCCCAACCCGAGACTCTCTAATTGTTAGGTGAAAAATGTATATGATGGAAGTGTTGTGTACAAAATGTATATCACAAAACAAGTTGGACATGAAAAATGAAAAAAGTGAACCCGTGACTCTATAATTGTTGGGTGCAAAATGTATATCACTGAACAAGGTGGACATGAAAAATGAAAAATAAAAATAAATTTCAATAATTAATTGAATACAATTTAACAAAACATTATCACATATTAATAATGAATATGATATTTATTATTGATATTATATGATAGATATCATAAGTTTAATTTCTAATTTATTTATTAATATTAATATAAAATAGTATATATAAGTATATATCCATTTTAACTGTAGAGTTAAGAAGGATCAATTTCTAGGTACAAACCTTTATTATCATAAACAAAATCAAAATTTCAAAATTCCAAATTTACATTTAAAAACATTAAAAATAAAATTGAAATAATTGTTTATACTATTCTTTAAGTAAAAAGTGTTATAGCATTATATAAATTACTATAAATCTTGGTACAATGTTATAATATTTTTTTAAACTAGTAAATCTCATATTGTTGTTTGTAAGGGTAGGACTCGTGATACATAAGCATGACTTTAAATGTGAACCCCCTACATGTGCCTACATGTGAACCTTCGACTCTACCAACCCGCGACTCCCTAATAGTTGGGTGTAAAATGTATATAAAATAAGTGTTGGGTGCAAAATATATATCATGAAACAAGTTGGACATGAAAAATTAAAAGTAAAAATAAATTTCAATAATTAATTGAATAAAATTTAACAAAACATTATCACATATTAATAATTAATACTATATTTAATGTTAGTATTAAATGATAGATATCATAAATTTAATTTACAATTTATTTATTAATATTAATATAAAATAGTATATACAAGTATATATCCATTTTAACTTTAGAGTCAAGAAGGATCAATTTCTAGTTACAAACCTTTATTATTATAAACAAAATCAAAATTTCAAATTTACATTTAAAAACATTAAAAATAATATTGAGTAAAATTTAAATAATTGTTTATACTATTCTTTGAGTAAAAAGTATTATAACATTATATAAATTACTATAAATCTTGGTACAATGTTATAATATTTTATAAATTACTAAATTCCATGTTGCAGGGTCGGACTCCTGATACATAATCATGACTATAAATGTTAATTGGGGTCCGACTCGTGATACATAATCATGACTATAAGGACTCCTGATACATAATCATGACTATAAATGTTAATTGGGGTCCGACTCGTGATACATAATCATGACTATAAAGACTCCTGATACATAATCATGACTATAAATGTGAACCCAGGGTTGGACTCGTGATACATAGCCATGACTATAAATATGAACCAGCGAACTCCACCAATCTGCCACTCAGTAATTGTTGGTTGCAACATGTATACTACAGAAGTGTTGGGTGCAAAATATATATCATGGAACAAGATGGACATGAAAAGTAAAAAAAAAAAAAAAATAGAGTTAAGAAGGATCAATTTCTAGGTACAAATCTTTATTATCATAAACAAAATCAAAATTCGAAAATTCCTAATTTACATTTAAAAACATTTAAAATAATATTGAATAAATATTAAATAATTGTTTGTTCTATTAGTTATTGCATTATCTGAATTACTATAAAACTTGGTACAATGTAATAATATTCTATAAATTACTAAATCTCATGTTGCGGTCGATCGGGATCGGACTAGTGATACATAAGCATGACTATAAATGTGAACCCGCTACTGCATAGTTGTTGGGTGCAAAATGTATATGACTGAAGTTTTGAGTGCAAAATGTATATCACTAAACACAAAGGACATGGAAAATAAAAAATGTGAACCAGCTACTCCGTAATTGTTGGGTGAAAAATGTATATCACAGAACAAGCTGAACATGAAAAATGAAAAATAAAAATAAATTTCAATAATTGTTTGAATAAAATTTAACAAAAAATTATCACATATTAATAAAGAATAAGATATTTAATATTAATATTATATGATAGATATTATAAATTTAATTTATAATTTATTTATTAATATTACGATAAATTAATATATACAAGTATACATTCATTTTAAGTGTAGAGTCAAGAAAGATCAATTTCTAGGTACAATCCTTAATTATCATAAACAAAATCAAAATTCCAAAATTTCAAATTTACATTTAAAAACATTAAAAATAATATTGAATAAAATTTAAATAATTGTTTATATTATTCTTTAAGTAAATAATGTTATAGAATTATATAAATTATTATGAATCTTAGTACAATGTTATAATATTTTATAAATTATTAAATCTCATGTTGTGGTCGGTTGGGGTCGAACTATTGATACATAAGTATGACTATAAATGTGAACCCGCAACTCCATAATTGTTGGATGCAAAATGTATATGACTAAAGTCAAAAAAATGAAAAATAAAAATAAATAGAGTAAAGAAGGATCAATTTCTAGGTACAAACCTTTATTATCATAAACAAAATCAAAATTCCAATATTCCCAATTTACATTTAAAAACATTAAAAATAAAATTTAAATAATTGTTTATACTATTCTTTAAATAAAAAGTGTTATAGCATTATATGAATTACTATAAATCTTGGTATAATGTTATAATATTCTATAAATTACTAAATCTCATGCGATCTGTTGGGTCAGACTCATGATACATAAGCATGACTATAAATGTGAACCCATGACTCCATAATTGTTGAGTACCAAATGTATATGACGGAAGTGTTGGGTGCAAAATGTATTTCACAGAATAAGGTGGACATGAAAAATGAAAAATAAAAATAAATTTCAATAACTAATTGTATAAAATTTAACAAAACATTATCACATATTAATAATGAATACAATATTTAATATTAATATTATAGGATAGATATCATTAATTCTACAATCTTCTATCTTCTTGGCTCAATTCTCTTCACATTGATTTCTACAAATTGTATCCAAGATGGTATCACAAAATAATTGTACAAACAATTAAGTTGTTCCGGGTAAATTAACTTTTAATTTACTTTTAATTAACTCAACAATCTAACTTTTAATTTTGCATGTAAATTAACTTTTAGGCAGGGACTACGCTGCCATGCAACACTTGTTTCTTATCCTAATCCCAACACACTTTTAGTCATGGTGTGCAACCCACAATTTGTAGGAGAAATATCTCTTTCTCAAGTTATGCCATACGATGTTTTAAAATATGGATGATCACCATGGAAAACTACTTGTAATGCCTTCCAACAACTATCCAAATGGATACATTCAACATTAAGTTTTTCAAGAGCATGCTTTGACATTGAAATCTTTAATTGTGGGACATATTATACACTTTTCACAACACATTCCAAGAATTGAACGACAAGTTTTTATAAGAATGTGGTGTAATGGTGCAACCATCTACCAATATTTATGTTTTTATAAACACTCTATGGAAAATACGTGTACGTTTGACTGATTTTGATCATAGGCTAGGAGAATATTTTCAAACAAATGAAATTGATATAGAAAAAGAATAATTAGTAGAATATCTTAGATAATATAAAACCCAAATTACAACTCAATTTTCCACCAATTTTTTATTACTTAGATGGAAATCTAAATGGTAATGGCCAATCAAGTTGTTGACTGGCTGGAAAATCTCAGAGTCGAGTTGGAAGAAGGTGTCTTCTCCTGTACCCCTTCCACCAATCCCACTCACCCCACAGTCATTTCTTACAGGAACATAACTAACACCAAATATCTACCCCCGGATGGGGTGTCACTGTGACATGATGGTTTTCAGTTGGGACGAGACCACTTGGTAGGCCACATGCCACCTGGTGTATATCCTTCACCACCTCTCCTCCTCAATCACCTCCATCTTTTAAACTACCTTCCGCCACCCTCCACTTCTCATTCACACCTCGCAACTCACATGCTCTGGAAGCTCTGCACCTTGTGCACCTTCATGGCACCATGCAAAGGGTCATCCCAGTCATTTCATCTCCATCCTTTGCCACCAGATCATTTAGTCATGATGTGGTCTCCTGCACCTCGCTCGTTCACTCATAATTCTCAGAGCCAAACCTCTTGGGCTCTCTCTTCCCTTCGTTCTGTGATCGAGCCCTGGTGCAACCTCTCCTGGTTTTCTTTTCTATTGTGGAGCTCGTTGTTCATCATGTCGCAACCCCAGGGCAAGCCAAAGCGGGGAGCAGCTTGGTATGAGGCCCGGGGAAGGAAATCACCTGCCTCAAACTCTCCTTGTGAATTTGTCAACACCCCTCACGTCAATGTCCATCACCCCCCTGAAGCGATCCCTCCCCCTCGTTTGACTCCCCCAGAAGTAATCTTCCCTCCTCCTTTAGAACCTGTAATTATGCTCGCCTATGACCAACCACCCTATGACCTCTCTCCCCTCTCAAACCCCTACGGATGTAGGTTCAAGTGGTTTGATTTGCTTGGGAATTCCCTCAACTATGCGCCACCTCCCCCTTCTCCCCCTCAACGTCCCTCTTTTCTACCCTCCCCTCCTCGGGCCCCGCTCACCACCCCCTTTCCCACCTCCTCTTAGAGATCCTCCTCTTCCTCTCCGCTCTCCACCCACCCCAATACTTCATGTGCCAAGTCTGAAGATTGAACTGTGCTCCTGAATACCCTGAGCACTATGAGAAAAGACCTAGAGGATATCAAATTGACAATGCTTGATGCAAAGAATAGGGAAGCCGACTATTGGAGCAGAGTGGACACCTTGATGAATTTCCTTCAAGATCTTCGACAGGCCATGGTTGACCACTGAAAAGGAAAAGCATAGGTGAAACAAGTTTTCGCAGGGTCGCGGCTAGGACTAGGTTTCTAATGTTTTATCATGCTTTCTATTTTCGTCTCAACACCTCTACCTTTGTTCTTTGTACACTGTTACATATTTCGGCCCTGCGTGGCCTCATAGCATAGTTTACCTACATTTGCATGACATTGGTAATGGTGGTTTCTCATCTAGACACCGTTGCCACCTTAGATTTTGAACAAATGGTGCGGTGGTTTCCCACATAGGCACTGCGACCAAGTGGCTAATTACATCACAGGCAGTTGTATTTTTTGACAGGAATTAATACCAACTTTAATTTATAAAAAAAAAAAAATGGTAATTAAATTGTAAAATAAAACATTTTAATTATAACAAGGAAAATGTTATAGGAAACATCCACAAGTATGATAAGAAACATCTATTATTACCATTAATGGAAAGTCCATTGAAATTTCTTATAAAATGTTCTCCAAAACATCTTATGAATTTTATTAATTGTGTTCTAAATTTGGCCTTCTTAACATCAAAGATTGATATGATTGGAGGTCTTAATGGGTGGTTTATTTGGTTTTATTATAATTACAAGGGAGTGCTATAAAATTATTTGTAAAAAAATAAATGGGAGATGATAGGACATTATTTCCTATACATTTACAATTAATTATAAGCAAATTTGTTTAGTTAATTAGTCATTATTTTACTTTATATCAATTTAACTATTTTATTTTAATAAAGCGTAATTTCATATTATTTTTTTAATCATCACAATGAACTAATTTAATTAAGTGAACGAGTTGCTCAAAATTTCAAGGTAGTTTTAAAAATATTATCCTTATATATAAATTTTATTTATGAAAATAAAATCAACAAAAATAAATAATTACCAAAAAATAATGGAAAAAAATTATTAAATAAAAAAATAATAAATATGTATTTCGATCAAATACTTGTTCACAATATAATACAAAAATCCTAATATAATAAAACATTATGATAAAAAAAAAATTAAGTATTAAACAAATTCATTAAACATTATCAAGGTAGTTTTAAAAATATTATTCTTATATATAAATTTTATTTATGAAAATAAAATCAACAAAAATAAATAATTACTTAAAAATAATGGAAAAAAATTATTAAATAAAAAAATAATAAATATGTATTTCAATAAAATACTTGTTCACAATATAATATAAAAATTCTAATATAATAAAACATTATGATAAAAAAAAATTAAGTATTAAACAAATGCATTCACTTTATCTAGAGTCAAGGCAATATAACAATGTACAAGTTGAATACATTTCTAAGTGTTTTTTATTATTTTTGATAAATATGAAAAGTGGAAACTATTATTATTATTTACAACAAGTGTTGCATGGTAGCGCAGTCCCTGCCGAGATGGGGAAAAAGTAGTGGAGGTAGATGGAAACTGTAGCGGAGATACGGCAAGCAGCATGAAGTATAGGTGGTATCCATGCAGGAAATGACATGTGACCTCTAGTGTCCCATTTAGTTTTTGAAACTATATAATCCATCTTGCTATGTTCGAAGTTTCTTCTCTTTCCAGTAGTGTGACTTATTATGTTCGAAATTTTCATTCCTACCTTGCATGTTTTATCTCTTCAATGTATTTATTAAATTCATTCATAATGATTTATGTATACTTCCAACTGGTTAGAGTTAAGTACAATTTCCATAGACCATCTGGATTGTGTGTCTCTATATGTGACAGGACAAATAAAGTTATATGCATAGAAGGAGAAAAAGATAAAACACAAAAGACACATATCAAGTTACATTCAAATTAAATAAACACAATTTCTTCACATTCAACATAGTTGAAGATAAAAAATTATTAGCACATAAATATAAAAGGAGATAAAAATAGCTTTATTTGAAATATATCAAAAAATAATATTGTTTGTTACATATTTCGATAAATTTAAATTTGTTTGTCATATATACTGGGATTTAAGCTCTCGTGGACCACAAGAGAAATATGTACAAGAAATAGGACTGTGGAAAGAAGAAGTGGGCGATGGTAGAGAGCAATACCTGAAAAGAAGAAATTGGAAGGTCTCGATCTTTGTCTAGACATTTCTATTTAAAAAGGTGGAATAAATGGATTGATAAACAAATCAGGATGTGATCATTATAGACTTACACTTATGATACATATCACCCCTTTTGCTATTTTCTTGTTGATGCCTTTTTATTGTTGTCGTTGATGACTACTAGAATTGTGCCAACTTCTTGTTGCCTTTTGTCGGCAACCTGCTTCATTGCCCTTTGGACCCATTCTTTAATGTAGCTTCTCAAGGGAGACACGTTGATCTCATTCTAGATTTTTATGTTGAAAAGTTAATTTTCTAATTCCCTTAGATCGATAGAAAGATTACGCAAAGCCTGATCAATTTCTTCATTTTGTACCGAATAGTCGACTAGCCAGTTGTCCACGTCATATTCACCATATTCAAGGATGTTGTAAAAAATTTCTAAAGACAACCCCTTAAAAATATCAACTTGTTTATTGAAGGCTTTCTTAGTTAAGGGAAAGGAGTTGATGATTAAGTTGGGGTATTGGACCTCATTGGTCCTTCCAGCTAAGTCTATTTTGGTCAGCTTTGTGAATACTTTTTATTTCTTTGATATGTCTTGTTCACATGATTGGACAATGAGATGTGGGCTCTTCACTTTTTGTTTCTTGTATGCATTTAATTGAGTGATCGAGTTTTGGGAGGGGGGATCTTTTTGTCTTCTTCTCGTTTCTATCATGTTGTTGACATGGGTGCCAAATGGGATGACCGTGTCTAAATAGACACATTCTTCATTTTTTAAATCCGCCTGCAAATGTTCGCTCAAAGCATGTGACCTCATTCTAAGGGAATCCATACTTTTTGATTGATGTAGGATCATCGCTCCACCTCAGCACATGCCAACTGATTAGCATGAATGTGGTGCATTCAAGGAATGGAGAGACAGCGCCCTCTCATTTCTCCTTTGAGATCTAAATCATAATTAAGGAAATAAATGTCAATAGGTTGGTAGAGCCAAGTTGCGCTCTCGCACAAGATGTAGATGAGGTTTCCATTAAGTGGATTATGGTAGGATGGATCTGCATCCGATTCGAATCAAATTTCCATCATTGTAATCTGCCTCGATAGATAGGCGTTTTGAATGTTGATTAGACACCACTAGTTTAGTTTGGAGGGAAGCTCGTCAAGCCCCTCTTGTATAATCCTTTGTATTGTATGCCTGATAGAGGCTGTTGGATCTTGATGAAAGATCATTGTAGCCAAGAGGAGATTTGAGAGCCGAGACTCATTCATAGTCTGGTCTCACATATTGTAACAAACATTCTACCATTAATAGAAAAGGAATAGATTTTCTTGTTTGTTGATTTATGTGTAATGGATGTTTAGTATTGAATGTCATTCATATGTGTTTGTGTTGTATATGTATGTTAGAAATTGTCTATAGGGATAGAATTATAATATTCTACTTGTGAGTGTGTTGAATTAGTTCTGGTTCTCTAGGCTAAGCGCAAGGAGTGTGCGACAAAGAGTTGAAACTCTATGAGCCAATGCAAGGAGTGCGTGTCTGAACTCATTCAAGTTAGAAGAGAAGTTTCTAGGAGGGCATACCAGGATAATTCATAGACTCAGAGGGGAATTTCAAGGTTGTTGAATACCTTGGAAGGAAAGGTTGTGTTGGAGAAAATGCAACACA
>JZKD02S1705592.1:116539-128741 GCA_000966675.3 Picea glauca
TTTGATTTCCCTACATACATTTTATTGAAAAGGAATATTGTTGTAATTTAAGGGATTACACAATAAGTAACTATCGATAGTGTAGTCACACATACATAATATACAACACAATAATATACAAGCATGCATACATATATGGAGGAAGAGAAGAAAAGTATTGGTGGAACTAGTAACAAATAGTTTTTTATTATACGATCAATAATAACATCATTACATCACAAATTCATGTCCATCTATACATTTATAACAATGGAAGGTAGTTGCAATTCCCATAACTACCTTGGTCGATCAACTGACCCTTTACATTGATTGATTCTTTGGCCTAGTCGACTAGTCATGTAGGCCCCTCCAACATCTACATCAATGTCAAAGTATTCTTCGTCCCAAAAAAGAGGAGATTCAAAGATCTTACAAAATAATAATATTTTTTTTTATGGTTTGTTAATATGGATGTTGGTGCTTTGTGCTAATGGCTTTGGCATAGCTACTTGATTGGTCAATGTGTTGTGGCTAAAGAACTTAAATCCTGATCATGGAGGTGGCATTGGAGGTTCCTATTGAGTGAGGGGATCCCTTTCAACTTCTACATAAGTAGTATACATATGAGGGGAAATATGCTTCAACCTATTTTCAAAATACCTCCAATCATCTAATTCATGTTCTTCTGTGATTGACATTTTCCTCATTTCCATTAAATAATCAAGCTTTTCATGTATAGAGGCATCCTACACTACAGTGAGGTTTGGTTTATACTTGTCCTACATTTGTTGGACTTATCAGTGCACATCCCATATATGTTTTGAGGTTGTTGTAGCCTCCATATATGCATTTCTTCTCTCCTAAAATCACTCCTACTCATGTGCTTATAGGTCATCTTTGATTGTATGCTCTTTGTGAATTTATGCCACTAAGGTATCCTAGATTTGTGTATTTGTTGTGGAGAAACGTTGACTATCTAGTTATAAGATGAGGGTCTAAATGACTAACTTGGATACAAACATTGGAAAAATAAGTTGGCCAATTGGTGAGGACAATTTTCATACTTAGTGCATGGCCACTAGTTTATGCTAAGTGTGCTTTTGTTTCCTCAAAATTTTTATACTCCTTTATAAAAATTGGCCCAATTTGGTTGACCTTTAACCTTTGATTCTTGATAAGGAGTTGTTGATGTTAGTCAATTAGGTTCTCAACCAGGACTTGCATACAATCAAGGGGATGTGTATGCAGATTGACTAGGATGAGAGCTAGTGCATTCTCTACCTTTCTTTTGTAAGCATGCCATGCAACTTCCTCTTTCCTTCGACATTGCCTTCTTGGCTAATCTACTCCATTTCTTGTAGCCTTATTTTTTTACTACATTATATATCTCTTGAATGTCCATGTTGGAGGTATTCATTGGATCGAATACTACTGTGAATTTTCCCTAATTCTTTCCCTCCAGTTTGAACGTCATGAAAATATTTGGGGATTTGTTTTTCTTCTTCTTTAGTTATGCTTGATATTTCTTCTTGTGCATCCTCGACACTAGTCCTATAGTGGAAGGTGTGGGTGTTGGTTGTTGTGGAGATGCTTCTTGTGGTTTCTCTAAGAGTTTATTTTGTTGATTCAACCTTGTGGTTGAATTTCTTTGTTTCTACTAATTGGTTGATTTTTGTAATGCTTATCCATCAAAAAAATACTGTAGTTCCTACTACTATCTATTGGTATCAATTGCTATATACGATTATCATTGCATCGAGACTTATTGGACTATGGGGGTAACCTTCAATGGTGAGGGGTCCTTAGTCAAGTTCATACATGCTTAAGTTGAGGTTGGTCTAGGAAGGTGTTGACGAGGGTTTATGACACATTGTCAATGAGAAGGGAAGATTCGGTCTGGGGTTGTCTATTTAACCCAAGTTGTTTGGAATAATCTACCCTGACGGGTTTTATGGCTCCGTTAGCCAATTAAAATGCTAAAATAACTAAAAGAGGTAAAACTACCTAACTATATAATCTTATCAGTTAACACACATATATAATTACTTATCTTATAGTCATATTATATACAATAGGTATTTACAGATACAGGGTTTAAATAAAGCCTTGTGAAAATGATAATTTTAACTAATGAATCAAAGTTTAAATAAGATGTAAAACTTAAGGAAATTGTTCTATTACTATTAGAAGCAAATAAAAACAAATGAACAAATAAGATTGGAAACGATATAACTGTAATGAACAAAGCATTAAAGTTGGAATGATTTAATCGTTATTCATTCATAAAATAAACAAATAATAATAAAAAAGCTAACTAACCTGATGTTGATCAGCTATAAAGAAAAGGTACTAAGCTATATTTGTATTTCTGCGTAATGTAGGCTCAAACTTAACCTGTTTCCAAGAATAAATCTATGGCAAGAAAAAAAGAATGATATTTCCTGAAACAACTCAAGGAATTTTTTGCATTTCAAAACAATCTTCAGAACTATTACCATATTGTGGACTTTCATGTGTAGGACTTATCACTAGAAGGGATGTGGAAGTTCTCAATCATTTTAGAATGATAATGGGAAAATTGTAGAAAGAAAATCCTTGGTCAACAAAGGGGCGATTTGGAGTTTGTGGAATTACATAAACAATGGGAATCAATTACATGATAATATACAAACTATTGCAATTTCATTAAATATATCCAAGGTGCCTTCTTTAGTGTTGCAACTTTCAAAACTATTTCCATATTGTTGACTTTCATGTGTAGGACTCATCACTAAAAGGGATGTGGAAGTTCTCAATCATTTTAGAATGATAATGGGAAAATTGTAGAAAGGAAATCCTTGGTCAACAAAGGGGCGATTTAGATTTTGTGAAACTACATAAAAATGGAAATTAATTACATGATGATACACACTACTCATTCTATGATTAACATTATTAATTATTGGTCTTAATTTACATGTATATATGTTAGTATTGGATAACACTCTCATTTTTTATTGCTAGAGTGATGTGGTAATTATCGACCACACACACACATATTCATGTGTTAATATTGGGTAAAGTTTCCACTAAAGGAGGCACCTATGTTCTTAATTATTGCAAAGAGATGTGCTATTGGAGCATTTCTACTCTTTATTATTGCTAGGATATTTAGTTGACAATAATGCCCATGCTATATTATGAAACTAATTCCTTATTTTTTAAAATCTCGATTATTTACATATAACCATCATAAGAATTTCATTTATGAATTATAAATTACATGTGTTTTAATGCTCCATTAATATGGTATTGAAAACATGAATGAATTGATCATCCTCTCATTAATTGTTTGGTTTGGGAATGTACATCATTATTGACATGCATATTTCTTGAGGAGAATCTCAAGTGATTGGAGACAGATAGAATCCTTAAATGAACCATCATTGATTTGTATTTTACCTTGACATTACAAACATACCAACCTTAGATGCCTTTAGAAGAACAGTGAGCATAGAGTTGTTACAAAGAAATTTCACTCAGAATTGCATTGAGCACAAGAGTTTAAACTCAAAGACATGTTTGTCATTACATTGTCGGCTAGTTGTTGTGTGCAAGTTACATTAGACAACAATGAGCCGTTGGTTGGCATATTACACACATTGCAACCATTAGAATAACATAGATATTTGTACAGGGAAGAAAGACAAAATTGAAAAACAAATTTCTATATAATATCCATGTTGGTGAAGTGAGTAAACTATAAATCCCTCATTCACAAATAAATTGTAGTAGATTCAGTTTATACTTAAGGAAATTGAAGCCCTAAAGATACCACTTATTGCATAAGAGATCCTTGGTATGTTGGATCCTTATATCTCGGTATTATCAAAATTTTAGTCATTGCGGCATTGCACTCACAAGATGTCCTACCATAACATGATATAATTAGACATGACTACTTTGGAGTTACGAATAGTTGTTGTTGTGCATAAGAGGGAATGTGTATAGCATACGCATGCTTGATAGGGTAAAAATTCATCACCAAAGAGTGGCTAACCAACTAATATTTTAGGATCCATTATGTAATGGACCATAACTATGAGAAAACCCCTATGAGGCCTCGTCGTTCTATTTAAGAGCCTCCTCCAAATTTTTTAATAATATTTTTGGATCATATTAATATTATGTTGTATAATTTGTGAGTGAACAATTTGTATTCATGTTATTGTTGAATATAAAGTGTCCCTTCAAAACCTAAGATAGGAAAAAACACTTGAATATTGAAGAATGGAATCCCAGCAAAACACATGACAAGGTAATCACATGACAAGGTAATCATTCATGTAATATTTCTTAACTATTAAAATTACTTTCTCCGCCAACCCCCACACCTTCACCATGGCTCCATTGTTTATAGTTCATGTTATTATTATGCATATGTGTTGTTTAATCATTTGTATATTTGGAGCTTCTATTTTCTCAAGAATCTTATAGGTCGGGATTTTACTATTATAGGAAAGTAGAAAGGATTTTGATTGATTGATCTAGGAATGTACTTTTATGGATACCATTATGGTTGAATATTCCTTCTTACTCTTCTCACTAAACAAGCCATTCACTTTAAATACCTCTCGAACACTTTTACAATTTCGCTTATATGTTTTTCCTAAAATCCTAACTTCAATTAAATCAAATGCTTTGATTAGTTTTACATTCCAAAAGGGTAGGCTAGGTTGAGTCTATGCACTAAGTGTAACATGGTCTAGTTAGCCACCCATATGTTAGTTTCCTTGTACATAATTCCATTTAATCTAAATCTAGAGAAGAGTATGCTCATCCACGTACATTTCCAAGAACTATGGAAACAAGTTGTGTTCATATATATAATAATTTCATTTCTAGTTTTACCATTTAGTCTTTGAATTAGATTTCCCTTGACTCTCACATAAATTTGTTAAATCCATAGAAGACAATGGAAACATATACTTTTATAAAAACCATAGTTCCATAAAAAAAATTACAGAGATAATAAATTGATGCAAGAGCATCTCTCCACGTCGGCTAGCCAGCCAGCCGACCATGTCAACGATTTCCAATCACGTGTTGAAGAGAGGCGCAGCCCTCATTTTCAATTTGAAATTTGAATGCAATTAAATGTTTTAGGCTGATGAGCTCTGAGGCCGTGCTTTGCACATGCATAGAAGTAGGTAGGCCTTTAATGCTTGAAGGTTGAGATCTAGATCCGATCTGCAGACTAGACAACCCATTCAATGTAATTGAATAGAGTAGGTGAGGTTGGAGGGAAGCGCTCTAAGATCCCCCTCATGTAAAATATCTTGGAGTTGTATCTCATTTTTTGGGGGTGTGTGTAAGAGAGTATGCACAAGAGAGAGTCTGCGAGGAGAGAGCAGAAGAGGGAGAGATGAGACTTTGTTACAGTCCACGCTTAGGAACACCTTGTAAAACAAGCATTTGCCATTTAATACAAAGACAACAGTTTTTCCTGCATGAATTCTGTGTTATGTGAATGTCTGGGTGTGTTCTATTTATGTTGTAGATGTATGTTGTAGGTTTTCATTTGCAGAGAGTTGTTTGATTTTCAGGCTTGACAGGTTCTTTGTGGTTTCATGCCAGGAGGGCATGACAGATTATTGTGGTCTTTGAATACCAGTGCAAAGAAGCACTTCTGAACTCTGTGGATTCAAACAAAGACATACAAAGCGAGCACAGGAGCTGAAATCACCAACTCAAGGAGAAGACCTGTGAGGTTGTTGAACACCTCAGGAGGCAAGGTTGTAGAGGAGAACACATTTGCAGAAATAAACTCTTATGAGTTCTGTAAAGCTCTACTAGGTGGGCATTGAGCTGGTGCAGGAGTGCATAGAGGAAGAACTCCGGTGTGAGTTCAGATAGAAGATAGAAGCTCTGAGGAGTTTTGTACAACTCTGCCAAGAGGGCATTGAATCAATGTGAAGATAGGCACAAGAAGAAAGAACTCTTTGAGTTCAGAGATTGAAGAAGAGTCCACTGAAGGATCTTCGCAGGGTTGCTAAACACCTTGAGGACTCAACAATAGGTTGCTTGAGCAGACAGAGTGCCATGAGGGCATCAGATTCTCCATCTGCAAGAGAAAGGAAGAAGGATAAAATCCCTTAGAGGCCTGAGTATATGAAAAGCTCAGAAGAGATAGCACTGTGTGTGCGAAGACTCTGTAGAGGTGCAGAAGTCACAGAATCCATTGAGGATTCGAGAGGAGGAAGCTCAAGAGGAGTAGCGTTTTTATGCACGCGGGAAAGAACTCAAAATTGTAGAGTTCACAGATAAAAGGAGAGAAGGTCGAGGCCTTTGGAAACTTGGAATTCTTCCAAGTGCAGGAAGAAAGCGCCAAAGCTCAGGAGGAGAAACAACTGTCGTCGGATTCAGCCGAAGAGATATGGACTATTGAAGATTTCATGTCCAGGGAGTAGTGGAAGAGCGTGCAGAGTCGAAGAGATTCTGAGTCGTTGGATCTCACTCAGAATAGCCAACAGCCATCAGATCTGTCGAGAGGAGCTCGAGGTTTAAACCCTCATAAGAAGAGCGAAAGTCCCGAGAACGGGTTGTGTCGGGATTTTGGCGTTTGGGAGTTTGTGAGTCTGGAGGACGAAAGTCTGGGCACTCGACCTTAGAAATCGTGAAACTGTAAAATAGATCTGAGTCGTCCATCTGCGGGAGGACGCATGTCGCTAAATCATCCATATGGAGATTCGAGCACTGGGACTCACAGAGGTGAGCATCTTGACTTCGCATTTGGTGAAGTCCCGAAAGGATCGGAGCCATCCATCTGAAGGAGGACAAGTGTCCCGAGATCATCCGTTTCGAGGATTTGGACACTGGGAGTTAGAGAAGGAAGTCTCTAGACTTCACGAGTGGTGAAGTCGCGAAGAGATCAGAATTGTCCTTCTAAGGAGGATAGGTGGCAGCAATCGAGGGATCGACAGAAGTGTCGAAGGGATCCGGGATTTGGATCTCATGAACTCGGAGGTTCGTAAGGTGAGAGCCCAAAGGTTGGGTGCTCCAAGTCGCGAAGTCGCGAAATCGCGAGGAGCGAGGACAACCATTAGATCCAGAGAACGGGAGTACTTTTGGATTAGGAACCCCATTTCCTACTGCGCATTCAGAGGTTCGGAGGTTGAAGGGATCTCTTTTCGACTATAAAAGTCATGAAGTGCCGAGAGCTGAGGCTCGTGTGGACACATGGCAGAACCACAAGGTGGGGCCCGCGTGATTGACAGGTGGACACGCGTCACTTGGAGAAAGGATTCAACACTCCATTGACTTCTCGCATCTTAAGGATTCGTAGAATAAGAAAATGAGAGCTCAACCCTTTGACTTGCGAAGTCATGAAGTTGCGACGAGAGCTAGTGTTTAGCCTAGCCGTTGGTCATGCATAGAGGGCACTGACAAGGAGGAGCCATACCTGTATCAACATTTTGATATCGTAAGTCTAGAAAGGAGAAGTCTGGAGCTTTGACTCATGAACTCACAAGGTTGCAAGTTAGGACAAGTGACTTTGGGTTAGGCCCTTGGTCATAGCGTTGTGGTCGCGTGGGGAGAAAGGAGCTCACGCCTAGTGCTGTTCACACAGGGGAGCTTTCAAAAAGGACCTGTGGATCGATTGAATTGAGATTCAAGCAAGGAATCGAAAGAGCTGCTTCGGCTCATGAAGTGAATGAACGATCCTTAAGACTAGGAGGTCGCGTAGAGACTTTGTCGAGGCAAAGGTGGCATCCAGACCAAGTGGTATCAGAGCTTGATTCTTGTCTGTAGATTTTAGGCAAGAGAAGTAGGAGGAAAAGGAGCACTCTGATACACATCAAGTGGTATCAAAGCTGGACTTCATGTATAGATTTCAGGTGAAGCGAAGAGAATAAGAAACCAGAGTGTTGGAAACTTTGTAAGGATTGTTTGCAGATAGGCAACAGTCAATAGATAGTTAGAGGACTGTAAAAGAAACTGGAGACACTTAGAATCAGAGTGACAGTACCAGATTTTCCAGCAGGGCAGATAGACAACAATATGGTTACTGAAGACCACATGCGTGTTGGAAAGAAGAACCAGAAACAACAGGAGGACGCTGTCAGAGAGAAAGAGCTTTCTGATATCAGGGCAAGAATGGATGAGCTTGAATTTTGGATGCAGTAGAGTGCAAGGTCAAGATGGGTATATGAATGGCCCATGAAGACGAGAGAAAAATGGCTAGTCAAGCAATTGATGGTCAAAAGATAGTGTAGACTGTTGAGAAGGTGGTTGAGGCATACTTAAAACCTCAATGGACCTGAGGAGATGGTTCAAATATGTGAACCAGAGACTGGGAGAAATATCAGTGATGTTGAAGATGAATGGGGATTAGTTGAAGATCTCAATGAATGTCATGAGGAAAGCCCAGAAATTCCCAATTTCCAGGAGGGCAAAGAGTTGAGGTCACTGGGAGATCTCATGGACTTCCAGGAGGGAAACCGAGAGTTTCCAATTTGCCATGTGGGCAAGGGAACAGAGATGGGATCAATTGATTCCATAGTCTACCAGGGAAGCAGCAGGGAAGTCCCATATTGCCAGGTGGGCAGGGATAAGCAGATGAGGCTATGTGAGGGTCTCATAAACTTGGAAGTGAGTCTGAATCAACCTGAGGAGCTGACAGAGTAGATGAGCTCAGAGTTGGATTTTGATCAGCGGATGCAACTGACAGAAGAGGAGGATCTGAGGAATCTTCAAATGGTTGGAGGAATTCAGATATTCCTACCATTTTCTACAGAGGAGGCAGAAGTCTGCGTTGCAGATGTTAAAATAGAAATAGTAGAAGAAGGACAGCCAAGTGAGACTGTCAAGGAAGAATTAGATCAGACATTAGAGACTGCCCAAGAAGGGGAGGATGATGAGCATTCTGAGGAGTGGCTTAATACTTTCAGCCAGACAGCTGAAAAGACTACAACATGGGAGTTTGTAGAAGAACAAGAAGAAGAAGCAGATAGCATTAGTTTGGTTGATCTGTATGAGAAAATTGAATCCCTGGAAGAGAGGGTGAAAGTGCAGAGTGTGCACATCCAACAGGCGAAATTGGAAGCAACTGATGAAGCAGGCATGGGAGATCATTGCGATCTGCCAGACTATAGAAAACTTTTGCAGCCGAGGAGACTGCATGAGTAGAGCCAGCCACTGGAGCAATTGGATGAAGAGATTGAGAAGATCAGGGAGATGATGATTAGGTCAGCAGAGACTTCCAGCGAGGAGAAGTTGAGCAAAGAAGTAGAAGAAGAAGTAGCAACAACAACACAATAGCAACAACAACAACAAAGAACTGGAGCGAGGAGACTCTAGACAATTGTTTGGGATCCATGAGGATTTCCACTGCTAAGAGTGGAAGCTCATGAGTAGGAGCTCATGAATTTTGCAGCTGAGGAGTATGATGCAGGAGCATCTCTCCACATCGGCCAGCCAACCACGTCAGCGGTTTCCAATCTCATGTTGAAGAGAGGCGCAACCCTCATTTTCAATTTGAAATTTGAATGTAACTAAATTTTTTAGGCTGATGAGCCATGAGGTCGTGCTTTGCACAGGCATAGAAGTAGGTAGGCCTTTAATGCTTGAAGGCTGAGATCTAGATCCGATCTGTGGACTAGACAACCCATTCAATGTAATTGAATAGGGTAGGTGAGGTTGGAGGGAAGCACTCTAAGAGCCCCCTCATGTAAAATATCTTGGAGTTGTATCTCTTTTTTTGGGGGTGTGTATAAGAGAGTATGCACAAGAGAGAGTCTGCGAGGAGAGAGAAGAAGAGGGAGATCTGAGACTTTGTTACAGTCCATGCTCAGGAACACCTTGTAAAACAGGCATTTGCCATTTAATACAAAGACAACAGTTTTTCCTACATGAATTCTGTGTTATGTGAATGTCTGGGTGTCTTCTATTTATGTTGTAGGTTTTCATTTGCAGAGAGTTGTTTGATTTTCAGGCTTGAGAGTTTCTTTGTGGTTTCATGCTAGGAGGGCGTGACAGAGTACTGCGGTCTCTAAATACCAGTGCACAGAAGCACTTCTGAACTCTGCGGATTCAGATAAAGATGTGCCAGGCGGGCATATGAGCTGAAATCACCAACTCAAGGAGAAGACCTGTGAGGTTGTTGAACACCTCAGGAGGCAAGGCTGTAGAGGAGAACATAGTTGCAAACAAAAACTCTTGTGAGTTATGTAAATTTCTGCCAGGTGGGCATTGAGCAGGTGCAGGAGTGCATAGAGGAAGAACTCTACTGTGAATTCATATAGAAGATAGAAGCTCTGAGGAGTTATGTACAACTCTGCCAGGAGGGCATTGAGTCAGTGTGCAGACAGGCACAAGAAGAAAGAACTCTTTGAGTTCAAATATTGAAGAAGATTCCACTGAAGGATCTTCGCAGGGTTGTTGAACACCCTGAAGACTCAGCAATAGGTTGCTTGAGAAGACAGAGTGCCATGAGGGCATCAGATTCTCCATCTGCAGGTGAAAGGAAGAAGGATAAAATCCCTTAGAGGCTTGAGTATCTAAAAATCTTAGAAGAGATAGCACTGTGTGTGCGAAGACTCTGTAGAGGCGCATAATTCATAGAATCCATTAAGGATTTGAGAGGAGGAAGATCAGGAGGAGTAGCGTTTTTATGCACACAGGAAAAAACTCAAAATTGTAGAGTTCACAGAGAAAAGGAGAGAAGGTAGAGGCCTTTGAAAACTTGGAATTCTTCCAAGTGCAGGAACAAAGCGCCAAAGCTCGGGAGGAGCAAAAATTGTCGTCGGATTCAGCCGAAGAGATCTAGACCATTGAAGATTTCACTTCCATGGAGCAATGGAAGAGGGTTTAGAGTTGAAGAGATTCTGAGCCTTGGATATTGCTTAGAATAGTAAAAAACCATCAGATCTGTCGAGAGGAGCTCAAGGTTTAAACCCTCGTAAGCAGAGTGAAAGTCCCAAGAAGGGGTTGTGTCGGGATTTCGACGTTAGGGAGTTTGGGAGTCTGGAGGATGAAAGTCTGGGCACTTGACCTCAGAAATCGTGAAACTGTGAAATATATCTGAGTCGTTCATCTGCTATAGGATGCATGTCGCGAAATCATCCATTTAGAGATTTGGGCACCGGGACTCACAGAGTGGAGCATCTTGACTTCGCATCTATCAAAGTCCCAAAAGGATCAGAGCCATTCATCTGGAGGAGGACAGGTGTCGCGAGATCATCCGTTTCGGGGATTCAGACACTGGAAGTTAGAGAAGGAAGTCTCTGAACTTCACGAGTGGCGAAGTTGTGAAGAGATTAGGACCGTCCATCTGAGGAGGACAGGTGGCAGCAATAAAGGGATCAGCAGAAGTGTCAAAGGGATCCAAGATTCATATCTCGTGAACTCAGAGGTTTGTAAGGTGAGAGCCCAAAGGTTGGGTGCTCCAAGTCGCGAAGTTGCAAAATCGCGAGGAGTGAGGACAACCATTAGATCCAGAGAATGGGAGGACCATTGGATCAGGAACCCCATTGCCTATCGTGCATTCGGAGGTTCGGAGGTTGAAGGGATCTCTTTTCGACTGTAAAATTCATGAAGTGCCGAGAGCCGAGGCTCGTGTGGACACATGGCAGAACCACAAGGTGGGGCCCGCATGATTGACATGTGGACACGCGTCACCTGGAGAAAGGATTCAACACTCCGTTTACTTCTCACATCTTAGGGATTCGTGGGATAAGAACATGAGAGCTCAACCCTTTGACTTGCGAAGTCGCAAAGTTGCAACGAGAGCTAGCGTTTAGCCTAGCCATTGGTCACACATAGAGGGAGCTGATAAGGAGGAGCCATACCCGTATTGGCATTTCGGATATCGTGAGTCTGGAAAGGAGAAGTCAGGAGCTTCGACTCACGATCTCGCGAGATCGCAAGTTACGACAAGTGACTTTGGGTTAGGCCCTTGGTCATAGCATTGTGGTGGCGTGGGGAGAAAGGATCTCACGCCTAGTGTTGTTCACATAGGGGAGCTTTAGAAAAGGACCCGTGGATCGATTGAATTGATATTCCAGCAAGGAATCGAAAGAGCCGCTTTAGCTCATGAAGTGAATGAGCGATCCTTAAGACCGGGAGGTTGTACAGAGACTCTGTCGAGGCAGAGGTGGCGTCTACACCATAAATTCTCACATGATTTACCCTAGTATGTTTCGGATGTGTTATTCTAGTATGTTTCAGATGTGCTATTATTGAG
>JZKD02S1705603.1:18251-37184 GCA_000966675.3 Picea glauca
AAAGGAGGTTGCCCCCTCGAAGAGGCTTATTATCTGAAATTCTCTCTTTTTCAAGGCGTTGAGTACTTTTTCTGAGGATTTTCTATGCTATATTGATATTTGGTTCTTAACACTCTATCCTTTGCAGATTATTTTTCGAGCAGGTCACAGGTCTGGGACTCAGAGTGGATATCCTTCCTAGAGGACCACATGATCCATCCATGGCATGATGGATCGATGTCATGAGATGACAGGGGGGAGGTAGGGTGTCGACGCCCTACAACGATGAATTTTTATTCTCCTAGCAGAGACAAATCATAGCTCTGGACGACTATACCTATGTGGGAATCGATTTCAGAGGAGATCCATATATGCTACTTCCACCAAGAGCCACCTACAGTGTCATAGGTAAAACGTTTTTACATATTTCATTTTTTTGTATTTTTTTGTTTAAGAGAACAAAAATATTTTTGGATAGTGTTTTAAATATTAACTCGATACTTGTGTGATCGTATATGTGGGTCCACGATGGCTAGAGGGACTCCTACAACATAGAAGGAGGAACCGAGGAGATGAGGCGGTGGGAGGAGAAGCGGAGAGAGTCCTACAGAATGTGCAGGGAAAAATGTCTCATTTGACACAGAGGATTCCTATGGTTTCAGGTAGAGGATCTACTTGAATCCATGCATTGACAGGTTGTTGGTGTACCTAGAGCATGGGTATGACTCTTCCGGTGTCTCACAAACATCATGGTTTTCTATCATGACACACATCCGGTGCCATAGGCGTAGATTTCATGGGATATGTATACTGACTATATATGTATTTTGAGGGTTTTAGCCCCAATTTTGGAATATAAACACCATATTTTTGAAATATATAAAGAGGGATCTTCGTCTCTACTTATAGCTTACAATGTGTACATTGATTTAATGGTTTTCTTTTCTTTTTTAATGTGACAAATGCCAATATAAAATATAATTAGTGTAGGCATCGGATACATGATTAGAAATTTTAGGAATGTGAAAATATGTAATAAAGTCAATTTGTCATTCTAAAAGACGTACCCATAGGAATCGACAGAGTAACGTAGGATCAAGCACACGGTAACAGTTGGTCAACTAGAATACTACTAACTGAGAATCCATGAAAACCTCCAGAGAGTGAATACCATGTGAAATAGCATCGTGCAAAACTTCTATGATGGCACTATATTCGGCCACATTATTTGTGGATGGTCCTAGGCATATGTCACCTGAAGACACCAGCAGACCCTCAGGTGAGTAAATCACCCAAGCGACAGGAGCCAAGTTCTATGTATGATGAATGGCTCCGTCTTCGAATCCTAGGTAGACCGAAGACTCCGTTGACATCTACCAACAAAAGGGAAAACTCGATAAGCAAGCCAAAGACAAAAAGAAAAGTGGAAAAAGATGTATATACACTAAATTTACATTAGTATACAAAGGGTTTGAACCAAGCCTAGGGCTCAAGCATAATACCTTTTCAAGTAGAGCCCATTTATGGGCTCAGTCGATTTATTCCCTTCATAATCTTCCAATTCATAGGCTCCTTTTTCTAGAACACATCGCACAATATAAGGATCATGCCATATGGGTTTAAACTTCCCTGCCCCTAGCAATTCTTTGGCTTGGTCATACAAGATGACCAAGTCACCCTCGGCATACAACTGGGGACAGACAGACTTCTCGTACTAAACCTTGACACGTTTCTTGTTTGCCTCGATGGTCGTAAAGGCGTCTCGACGCTGCTCGTTAAGACTCTCTAAGTGCATAAGGTGTCTCTCTAAATATGAAGTGTCAGGAAGGAGCTCGACTACCAAATTGAGAGAAGGGATTTCGCATTCAATGAGAAGTATCGACTCCACACCGTGCACTAACTAAAAAGGGGAAAAACTAGTGGTAGTCTTAACCAAGGTTTGGTATGCCCAAAGCGCGGGATATAGCATGATGTGTCAATCATAATTACTCCAACTGACAGTTTTTTGTAAGATGGTCTTGAGAGACTTGTTGACGGCCTCTACTTTCCCATTTTCCTGGGGGTAATAAGAAGATGAATGACCATGTCTAAACCCCATCTTAGATGCTAGTTCTATCATCATTTCATTTTGAAAGTGACTTCCATGATCAGTGACAATATCACTCGGGATACCGAACCGGGCGATAATTTGGTTGAACACGAAGAAGGCTGCAGTCTTCCCATCATATTTTATGGTAGGCATGGATTTGGCCCACTTGGTGAAGTAGTCGACAGCCATGATAATGTGTTGATGCTCCCAACCGATGTTGGGTTGCAATCGACAAAATCTACCCCCCACTTGGTGAAGGGACCGACGGTAATGACTGGGTGAAGAGGGGCTGGGTGCGAGCGCATTTTCAGAGTGAATGCCTAGCAGGGGTGATGCTTCTTAACCACTTCAATACAATCTTTAAAGATAGTAGGCCATAAATAACCAACTCGTCGAATTTTTTGGGTTGTTGCAAGTCCAGATAGATGACCACCACAATCCCCTTTTTGGCAATCATTTAAGACTGAATCGGCTTCCTCATGAGTTAAGCAGCAACGTAAGATACTATCTATTCCATGGTGAGACAAAGTGTCACCAAGGATGGTATACTTATTGGCTTGGTATCTAACACTTCGTCGATCATCTCACGAGAGATGCTAAGTGAACTTCAAGGTTTTAAGATATAAAACAATGTCTCCATACCAGGGGTCAAGCGATGGGACAAGGAAAATGTGTTCATCTGCAAATGAATCGACATGGATAACATCCTCATCTAATCGTGGAAAATTGGATATTAACTCTATAAAAACTAGCGATTTCTTGGACTTGGCTGAAGAAAAGTTGAGATCAAATTCTTGTACGATGACAATCCATTTATTATATTTCTCGCCTATGATATGCCTAGTGAGGACGTATTGAAACAGATTGACATCAGCAACCACAGTACTTTTGCAAAGAAATATATAGTGTCATAAACATTAGATCGCATGAACGAAAACCAAAGCTAGCTTTTCAATGTGGGAGTAATTAAGCTCAGGACCAACTAAATTTCAACTGAGATAGTAGATGACGTGGTCATGGATCTTATCATCCTCCTGAACTAGAACCATACCAATCGTATCTTCAGACACGGCAATATATAATAAGTAATCTCTATTGTAATCAGTATATTTTAGCAAAGGGGCCGATACCAAGGATTTTTTTAAAGTGTCGAAAGACTCCTAAGCTTGCTCATCCGAGATAAAAGGGGTGTCTTTCTTGAACAGGTGCATGAAACCCTTAGTGATATTGGCATAATTCACTATAAACCGACGCAGAAAATTAGCTTTCCCCTGTAAACCTTGAAGTTGTCTAATCGTTCGCGGGAGAGGCAGCTGAAGTATTGCCTCAACCTTAAGAGGATCTACCATGATCCCATTCTCAAAAACTAAGAATCCTAAGAGACGGCCAGACCTAATGCAAAATATTCATTTGTGAGGGTTTAATCGGATTTTATAGTAACGACATCTTTCAAAAACTAGCCAAAGGTGTATAACATGATCCACTCTCTTGCGAGAGTGAGCAGCAAGATCGTCAAGGTAGGCTTAGACAATGTGCTTGAGATCGTGAAAAGTGAAAATCATGGTGCGTTGGAAGGTTGCTCCGACGTTTTTCAGACCAAAAGGAATTTTCCAGTATGAAAAAGTACCCCAAGGACATATAAATGTCATCTTGTGTTGGTCCTCAAGTTTGATCTGGATTTGCTTATATCCTGAAAATTCGTCCATAAAAGAAAATATTTTGCTTCTCACACACTCATCGAGAATCTTATCAATGAAAGGAGTGGGGAAGTTATCTTTAGGACAAGCCTTGTTCAGGTCGCGAAAGTCAATACACACATGGATGGATCCTTGTTTTTTATTCATGGGAATGGGGTTGGATACCCATTTGGTCAACGGAACTGGGTATATTAAGCCAGCAATAAGTAGCTTCTCCACTTCTGCCTTAATAGCGGGGGCCTTTCTAGGATTAAAAACTCTAAGATGTTTTCGAACAGGTTTAGCATCCGGATAAGTCCTAATCTCATGTTCAAAAATACGAGGGTCGATCTCTGGCATCTCTTCATATGACCAAGCGAATACATCTCAAAATTCTTTGAAGAGGCTGGTGTAGATCAGAATCTCTTCTGGTGAACAATCTGCACCTATATTTACATTCTTAATCTTGCCAACGGTACAAGAGATATTGGCTGAGACGGTAGGAGAAATACTCGCCATATTTCCCTCAACATAAATTTCATGCGTATCAAGTGGAACTACAATGTGACTGACTATCTCACTCAAGGTAGACTGAAAGTCATATTGCTTGATTCTTTCATGACTTGGGAGAAAATAAGATCGATGATGCCTATCATCCCAAGGTCTCTTAGAACCATTCATGGCTTTGAGGATGGCTTCATTTGAAGGCAAAGTTTCATCTAGGAAATCATGTGAGCAAGATAGCGAGGTGGCCCATAAAGGCCTAAGCATAGGATTCTCCTCATCCGTTTGTGAGGTAACCAGATCGGGATCGATGGAAGAGTCAAGAACAACTTGATATCTGATCTCCATTGTTGATAGTGGCATAGCCATCCCAGCGTGCGATTGAACTTCACTTGACGAAGTCAGAGAAGGTAGGGTCCATGGATCACTAAGATAGGAAGTGCGGAAAGGAATGGACCTCCCTGTTAAAGCAGGCCTACTAGACATGGAATAAACGTGATGAATTAGTGTCGAGAAGTTGAAGGTACCCATGAGAGAAGAATAGATTCCAACACTGATATTCTTAGTTGTCAGCTGAGAATTGTTGATCACCGAGATTGATGGTCCAACAGATGCGCTAAGACTGGAGTATGCAAAGGACAATTGGTCGATCGTCACAATCTCCCCTTGATGAGGAAAACAAAGTGTATGGAAAACGGACGATACGAAGACCATGGCATAGGTCCAATTGCGAACCAGTAATAGGTTATAATCAAGAGGTGCATCCACTACCTTTACTTCCACCTCTATCGTCTTCCCACCTAACTGGACCAAAACAACAGGGAGAATACCGTGAGAACGAAAGGAATGACCGTCTAATGTAGTCAACATGTTCGATGAATTGGAAAGGGTCATAGAACCGAGAGCATTCCAATAGACCAGGGACATCACACCGATGGTAGAACCTTCATCAACGACTAATCTTTTGATAGTATACTTAGAGTACTCCACGTGGACTTGGAAAGCCACATGGTAGGGTAAGAGAGGGTTCATGGTAGGGTAAGCCACTAAGTTCTAGAGCTCCTAAGGAAGAGAGTAATGCATTCCTCTATGATGAACATATATGGAGTACCTCCAAAGCCGACATCGCACAAGGGGTTTGGCCCAGATCCTCAACAAAGAGTAGTTATGGGCAGCTCTAGCATTAGGGTTGTGGGTAGAGTGCTTGAGTACTCCTTTCAAAATACGAGGCATTTTCTCTAGTTTGTCAATCTATAAGTTCATCTCTGGAGGGGGAGGAGGAGCTTCTAGACTAGTACTAGCTTTTGAAGAGCTATAATCTCGAGAATGGGTGGCTATATCGATTTTTGCGTCGACCATATTGATACAAACATGGTCACCATATTGCGGTGGTGGGTTTTGACCTCCATGAGGCACACTTCCAGCATTCGAAGAGATGGAGGCTAAGTGTTGGAAGTGTGGAAATGGATTCATCAGCACAGTGGGCGATAGATTTAAAATCCTCGCAGCCTCCGCAAGTTTGGGTCATAATTCTATAAGGTGGTCATCGGTACAAAGTTTACAAGGAAAATTCACCTTACATTTCTCTTTCTTTCCCTCTCTAGAATTGTCATTATGCTTCCCATTATTATTTTTTTCCTTGGTTTTTTTACCATTATTCCCACCCTTACAATTGTTTTGACCTTTCCTTTTGTTCCCATCTAGTTGTTGGTCACCATTTGGGTTTTTCGACGATTGCATGGAATGTACATCCGCTGATTGGGTGGGTTTGGAGGATCCATACGAGGCTGGTCCTCCAGCAGAATTCATTGCTGAGTCTACAGACTTTACATTGGCAGATCCTACAATGCCATTGGCATGACGTCCAGGATTTTGCCTAGGGTCATAATTTGACCGCAGTTCTTTTGGAAGAAGGTGATATAACATCCCAGACTGATCATATATTAAATCTAATTGTTGGGCTCTAAAGATATCCTCTTCCTCATTGGAGACCCCGGAAGTAGCAACTTCCTTCGAGATAGGAGGTTTCAGAGACTTTAGCAACCATTATAGAAGAAATTTCATGGGTATAGGAGTCTTAATCAACCACCTTCATCTACACCATTCTTGGATATGATCCAAGATGTGAGTAGCAGTGGCCTGACATAAATTCAACAAAAGATCGAGGCTAGCATCATAATGAATGGGAAATTGAAAGTAGTTGAGAAAGGCTACTACCAACTGATTAAATGACCTGTATGTCCCCTTATGTAGCTCAATGTACCATTGTGAAGAAAATCCAATGAGAGTGCATTGAAACAATCGCAATCTAATAGAATCATGGTTCAGGGAATTCAATGAGCACCAAAGGTGAAAGGTGGTGACGTGTTCACCGGGGTCCTCTCCATTCTTACCCTCAAACTTTGGAATGTTTGAATGAAGCTTGGTGGGGACTAGGGGCCATGTGGGATGATGACTCACCAGGTCGTTCATTAACTTAGACAAGTCTGGCAGATTGAGTATGGCCATAAAAGGGAGATGGGGTTGCGACAGCTGGCCCCATCCTCCCACAAAAGATTGTCTATTGGGAACTACATTCCATCCAGGATTCGGGTAAGTACCAAAGCCTTGTCCAAAATTATAAGGCCCTCCTCCGGGCTGATTCATATAGGATGGGTTGGGCATCATTCCATCAGGAATGTTCTGATAAGGATTGTGAAAATTTCCCCCAACTGGATTAGATCCAGGCTGGTGGTTATGAAAACTACCCCCAACTGGATTGGATCTAGGTTGGGGGTTTCCCAAAGTGTAAGGATGACCTCCTCCAAGTGGGAAGCCGGAGGATTGAAGTGGATTCATCATGCCAAAATTATTGGTCAGAATCTGCATCGAGGAGATAGGGATATAAGGCGTAACTTGTCCGCCAGCTGGGTTGTTCCATCCAGCTGTAGAAGGATTAGACCCAGGGTTAAGAATAGGGAAAGTCCCTACATTAGGATTCATTTAGGGAATATGAGAACCACCAAATGGGAAAGGGGTGTAAGGAGGTGTAATTCCCCCAAGTCTGAAGCTAGTGTTAAGGCCAGCAGCTGGGATGGTAGTCAAAAACTGCAAAGTGAAGTTAGGCATACCATACTAAAATGGACTAGAATCCATGGGGATAGTCTAAACATTGTAACGCAAGGAGTGACCGAAACCCCAAAAAGGGTTCGAGGTAAGAGATGAAGCATTAACTATAGGCCAAGCCATAGTACTGGTATAAGCCTCCAGCACCACAATTGTAGTGGTCGCAGGTGTCAAAGGGGTGCCATTAACTATAGTGGGTATGGGAGTCGAAGAACTCCCATTATTCTGAAGACTAGACTCAGTACTCATCCTTCTGGGACCATAAGTCTGAAAAGTGGATGTGTGTGTACCACTCCTGACAACTCTACACCTTTTAGAAGGAAAGAACACGAAAACTGGTGGTAACTGTAACAACCGACGGGACTAACGAGGAAGTTGTTCCAACCCCACGACGACTTATGACTCTCCAAAAATAAAAATATATCCTAAGGCCAACTAGTAGTCAAAGAGCATACCAAAAACTCAAATGACCAATATGCATGCAAACGGGCTAAAGTGGCTGAGTGGCCTCCCTCGCTAAAGAAGGTATGCCTCATCCAAGAAGGACTTGAGACTCCCCGCTAAAGTTTGGAGGTAACAAAATTAGTTATAAAGGCCCTCGTAGGCTTAACAACCAGTCGGTCAAATCCCCCCAGAGAGGTAATCCTCCATAAAGGTTATGTGTTGTCCAACCCCTATCTGACTCAGGGTACAAGCAGAATAACCCCTGCAAGTAACCTATGAGATACCTAAGTCAAGAAACTAATAAACCACTATATAACCGATGCACATGCGAGAAGTCATAATTCCAGTTCACCATATGGGCAGGGTATCAAAGATCGAAACCTTGAAATCACCGCCTCTCACAGAGGTATGGGTACTAGCAAGATCCCCAAATATGAATAAATCCATAAAAATATCTCTGACGCTAGATGAGTATCTAGGGTTAATCCCTTCAACTAACTTCGTGTGACCTCGTGATTAACTCCGGTGTGAGCGGAGCGTCCTGATATTACCAATTATACAATGGACTTCTCAACTCCCCGTCTCAGACACATATGTTGATCAAATTTCCTTGGAGAAGTTAACGCACAAAATCCTATTCCAAGGCACTAAATCCTCGGCTAGTTTGTGCACTCTAAAAATAAAATCGTGACTAATCAATTTTATTTTAAAGCATAAATTTTATTGGCCGTGATAACTCAAAAGGGTATGGAAGTGAAACTCATGATGTTATGACTCTGCAAGAAAATAAATATGAATATAATGCAAAGTCTATCTTTAACTTTTCAATGAATGATATGCTAATAAAAATAGTGCAGTCTTCAATTTCAACTCTACAATTCAGAAGTAAAAATTCAATCTTTCACTAAATGCACTAAGCTAATGATAAAGGTTCAAAGACAAAAATACCAACCAATGAAAAATGCCTTTTTTTTTGTATTTTCAATATACTAAAAATAAAATGCATGGACTGATGAGAAACATGATATATAAATTCTATTTTGTATAAAAGAAATAACTCGAGTAGAATACCAAGCAGCCAATCAAACATCCCAAAGAATAAGGACAAATCAAAAATGGAAAACAAAGAGAAAGACTATGCCCAAAATTTCAACTCCAAATAGGTCTCCTATCATCCCATATAATCTTAACAGGAACTAAAAATATCTAAGAAGGCTCAACAATATTCAAAACCCACTGAGCAATCACTAAGCCAAGAAAACAAGCAAGGGGAAGTGGTATACGTGACTGTTCAGGAGAACAGAGTGTATATATGCTTCTTGCAGTGAGACAGCAACCGTGTATACGCGACTGTCAAGGAAAAAGGGGTATATATCCTTTTAAAAAAGGCCATGCAAGGGAAGAAGGATGAAAATTCAGACCCAGAGTGAAGAGAATCTATCAAGCAGTGATATGAAAAGAAACACAAAGGAAAAAGAGCAATGTAAGAAGAAAAAGTACTTCAACCCTTAGAAGGAATATCTCTCCCCAGTGGATTCGCCATTTCTGTTATGAGGGAAAAACTCTCTATGGCCAAAGGTAAACCACAATAGACAGGTATGACTGCAGAAATCAACTCAATTCCAACATATTCTATATAGACTAATGTGCAATATAAGAAAGAGGCCTACCTCGATCCAATGTTTGATGATGCTCCACCATTGAGCACTTTAGCCCAAAGCTTTATACCTGCAAGAAGTTATCAACAAACAAGCATAGCAAGTATACAGTGATAATATAAAAGGGTTATCACATCAGATAGAATAATCCATTAATAAACATTACAAACATGCCCATGGATAATAATCATATATTTGCAAGATACCAATAGGGTGGGAAAGGAGTATTTCTATTAATAATTGATCAGAAGTGACAACATTATAGACTTCTGTGTCGGCATGGTTCGAAACCACGGAACCAAGTTCCTTCCAACTGGGTCTCCACCACTTTAATCCTTCACCAAAGGCAAGCTCATAGGAAAGAGGCAATGAGGTCCTCTCAATAATAGGGAAAGAGCTTGGGGCTTGAACACTGTGTTTAGACTTGAGGGACAAAGGGATGCAGGCTCAATATGAAGTAATTTCTCCAGAGTAACTTTTCTCTCAAAATTGAATGCTTTCTCCTCTTTTCCATAGCTCGAAATTGTGCTCTTATAGCCTTCAGAATGCAACTGAAGGGCCAATTTAGAATGTTTCTAGTATATGGAAGGCCAAGGATTAGATATCTCCTGTCATGACATGGAAACCCGACTTCATTTTTTATTTTCTGGCAAAAATCTTGATGTGTGTGGGTTGTATTGGAGCAGCCAGCGTATACGCATCTTGCATAACAGATAGGGAGCGTATATGTGGAAAAATGTTTATTTTTAGCTCTGGATTCATCAAAAAGGAATGATAAGTCTGCATAGGGAAATGGAAAAAGGCCCTCTGTGCAAGATAGAAATGGTGAGGCAAATCTTACTATAATAGATGCCCCCTAATGTGTGAGATCATAGGAGTATATGTGATGGCCGAAATACATTATAAATAACCCAGAAGTGGAGTGGTAGAGAACCAGCTGGATGAACTCAATTGCTCATTACATTATGTACTGACTTTGCATACATGGCTTCCAAGAATATAATGTAGATCCATGTGTAAAATATACCAAACAAGTGTTCATGGCCATGAATAGGCAAACACAAATGTGGTTACATGCCAAACATCTATCATAGTCACGAACAAGGCCCAGTGAAACCAGTCTCAAAAACAGTCTGAAGATATATGTATACCATGGAGTACAATCTAATCTCCCATGATCACTAAAGTCAAATAGGTGTTGGTCCAATGAAAGGGAAGCAACAGCTCAGGAAAGTTGTGGCCACATAGTGATGTCCTCAAGTCTTCTACACTATATGCCAAGGGTGCAAGTCTACATCGTGTGAATAAAGGAATTGAGGTTGAACACGATGAGACATCGTTTGATTACAAGTCATTGAGGTATACCGTTAACAAATTCGATACAACCTACCAATAATGAAAGTAGGTATCAAGGCACCGAGTACATCTCTGCAAGTGTGAATAAAGGAGTCGGTGTCGAACACTTGAGAAATCCATTGATCAGGAGACATTGATGTATTTCCATCTGTCAATGGCGAGAGAGCCTTCCACTAATGACTACAAGCCTCAAGGTACTCATAAAACTCTAGGTCCCATATCCAAAATAAATGAGTTGAATTCGATGGAAAGAGACCCGTTGACAGGAGAGAGTTGAGGCATCTCTCATCAGTCAGCATGAGGAACAAAGTAGGAGCTTCATGATTTGGTGGAGATCAGACGAAGAACATGTTCACAAACCAATGACCCTGTGCATATTTTGCGTTTTCCAAATGCAAGCGGTACACAAAAAAGACCCTATGAATAGAAGCCCATAATGAAAACTTCTGACAAAGGTAAGGAAACCACCAATAAGGCTAATGGCATCCAAGACACTACACAAATACCAAAGTGTGAATAGATGTCTTGTCGTCGAACACAAGGGAAACCACCCAGTCAATGACCAATGATGAAGTGTCGATTGTTGGGTTCAAGGTGACCTACCAATCATGAAAGTAGGGCCAGGGTGCATGATGAGACCATAGTATCATGTGATTCTGAGATAGACTGAGGGTGTGGCCGACATGCAAAGTCAAGATTTCTGTGGAGTGGCCAACATAGGTTGATAGACTTCCTTTGAACAAGAGCATGAGACATATGGTGGAATCTGGCAGCATAGACTCAATGATGTGACTATTAGGTGCAGGAGGCATTAATAATGTTCTCTATAGGGACTGGAAGAGAAAGCAGTCGGTAGAGAAAACTATGTAACGAGGTCAGCTTCCTAAGGCCATGCTAAACCCAAAATTATGATGACACAAGGACTCAATAACTTTGTACTATGTTCAAAGGCAACACCACTACTGCCAATTACAATATAGTACTCCTTTCCTACCCATCTTTTTTTGTTTTTTAATAACAAATGAATGCTATGATAAAGAGTAGGGAACGAGTGTTGCAAGTAAGCAAAACTAGTTCCAGCAGTGGAACATACCTATGCTTAATGCAAGGAAATGCATGTGGGAGATGGACACTCAGGGTGATGTTCCCTCTAGGGTATAGGGTTTCAAATTGTGAAGGATATAAACAAGGCTCTGCTTGGTTGAGGATGCAAACTGCTTAAGCAACAGTTTATAATGCAAAGAGAGAATCAGCTAAAGGCTCAATACTGCAAGTGAGGGAATGAGATGCAATCACAACTTAACACCAAAAAATGTCCTTTTTTATATCTTTTAGTCTACTTGGTGTGAAAAAGGGGTAAACTTGTGCCAAATAGACATCTTTTCGAATCCAATTTACGAGTGTGAAAAACACAAGTTCACTCGGTGATCTTTTCTATTTTTGATAATGAGTTGAAAAGATCTTAACTAAGACTCGTGGTCTTTCAAATCCAATTTTAACGAGTGTGAAAAGGACAAATCACTTGGCAATATTTTTGGTTTTTAGACGAGTCGAAAAAGAGCTTAACTGAGACTCATTTTTTGTTGTTCTAATCAACATGTAAAGGGGGAGGCCAAGGTTCCCGTCCCACTCTTCTGCTGAAATTTAGTACCTTATGGATAGCTGACAAAAGCTTGGGGAAACCCAAATCTCTCCAAGTCGAGGAGGAGAAAGTGATAACAGAGGATACAGTCTCTGTAATGGTTCTAATAATGTCTCTTAACAAAAAATACATAGGTGGGGGTATGGGATGCCTCATCAGGCTGTCACAATCGAAGGGAACTTCATCAAGACTTGGAGGGAGATCATTCGGGGGAAGAATAAATCTCTCTCGTTCAGAAGGGGGAGGATTCAAAATGTTGATGACATGACTATAAGGTGCATCACTCTCTTCAAGGAGAGTAGGATTGACTAGAGATTTCACTGGTGTGGTACCTTCTTCAATTATAGGTTGAAGAGGATGCATAGTAATGGGGGCAAGAGACATTTCACCCTCAACAATGGGGGTGACGTCGGGGGAAGTTCGCAGCGGTGAAACCCCCAAGACCATTAAAGGAGAAGTGGTGTGAAGAGAGACCATGGGTGTCTCAGAATCCGAAGGGATTTTGGGTGATCCCCATGCCTCTGGTATCCTAGCAATTATCGAACACAAATGAGTAAGTTGACTTCCTTCACAAGTCTTGTAAAGGAATTTAGGTTTACGTCTAAGATGTTTAGGTTTCCCGATGTGACTAGCTGGGGAAAGAGAGTTGTCTCCTGTATGATGAATAGAAGTTGGAGACATGACACGACTCTGATTTGAGGTGAAAATGATGGTGCCCCCAACATAATTGGCAGAGGTTGGGGGCGAGTTGTCAACATGATTTGTACAAATTTCGACCCATCTCCGACATGACTGGAAGAGGTTGGTGATGGAGCACCAGTATGACTGGCAGTGACTGCGCTAGCAATAGATTGCAGTATTTGATTCCAAGGTTCGGGGAAATATTGGTTCTGAAACATTGCAGGCTAAAATGGATCCTGGTGTACTCCCTGTTCTTTCCCAGAAACGTGATGGTTTATGCCAAAGTGGTCTGAAGAGGTTTGGATGGACATCATCACTGAGGCTTGTAAAGAGGCCAAGGTGGGATAAGAATTATTCGAGTGAGGATATATGTTGCCCCTTGTGAAGGGGTCTCATAAAAGGGGTAGCTCAAACCGTAAAATTGATTCTCCCCATATGAAACACTTGGGGGTACTTGAGGACCTGTCATGGAAAACGTGTTTAAAGGAACCAACATGGCAGATGAAAGATACATGGGTGGGGCGTAATAAGTGGAATATGCACCCATCTGAGCACTAGCTCCTGAAAGAGCATAGCTATTATTGGATCCATAAGGGGGAAGGTTACAACCTCCCATGGGGACACGACTCATATCAAATGGAGAACTGGGCATGGGAGCGATGGTGCCCCCTGATCCAATGCTAGGATTCATATATGCGGACCAGGGAGAAGGTTGCACATGGGAAGGCATATCAACAGAAAAATGACTAGAGACCCAAGGTGCAGACTGAGCATTGTAATTGTGCATACCATTGTAAAAAATGGAAGGGTATGTCCCCATGAAATGAGAAGGCATCATGGGGTGGGTAGTGGTGAATGGAGGACTGAAATGAACTCCACTATCCATGATAATAAACCCAAAAATAGACTCTTAGGGCCAACTAGTAGTCAAAGAGAATACTAAAAAGTCAAATAGCCAATATGCATGCAAACGGGCTAAAGTGGCTGAGTGGCCTCCCTTGCTAAAGAAGGTATGCCTCATCCAAGAGGGACTTGATACTTCTTGCTAAAGTTTGGAGGTAAAAAAATTAGTTATAAGGGCTCTCATAGGTTTAACAACCAGTCGATCAGATCCCCCCAGAGAGGTAATCCTTCATAAAGGTTGTGTGTTGTCTGACCCCTATCTAACTCAGGGTACAAGTAGAATAACCCCTGAAAGTAACCTATGAGATACCTAAATCAAGCAACTAATAAACCATTGTATAACCAATGCACAGGCAAGCAGTCGTAAGTCCAGATCACCGTATGGGTAGGGTAGCAAAGCCCAAAACCTTGAAAGCATTGCCTCTCATAGAGGTATGGTTACTAGCAAGATCCCCAAATACGAATAAATCCATAGAAATATCTTTGACACTAGGTGAGTATCTAGGGGTTATCCCTTCGACTAACTTCGCACAACTTCGTGATTAACTTTGTTGTGAGCGGATCCTCCTTATATTACCAATTATACAATGGAATTCTCAACTCCCTGTCTTAGACACATATGTTGATCTAATTGCCTTGGAGAAGTTTACTCACAAAATTCTATTCCAAGGCACTGAATCCTAGGCTAGTTTGTGCACCCTAAAAATAAAATCGTGACTAATCAATGTTAGTTTAAAGCGTAAATTTTATTGGCCGTGATTACTCAAAAGGGTATGGAAGTGAAACTCATGATGTTATGACTCTGCAAGAAAATAAATATGAATATAATGCAAAGTCTATCTTTAACTTTTCAATGAATGATATGCTAATAAAAACAGTGCAGTCTTCAATTTCAACTCTACAATTCATAAGTAAAAATGCAATCTTTCACTAAATGCACTAAGCTAATGATAAAGGTTCAAAGACAAAAATACCAACCAATGCAAAATGTTTTTTTTTTTGTATTTTCAATATACTAAAAATAAAATGCATGGACTGATGAGCAACCTAATATATAAATTCTACCGCGTATAAAAGAAATAACTCGAAAAAAATACCAATCATCTAAGAAAACAACCTAGAGAACAAGGAAAAATCAAAAATGGAAAACAAAGAGAAATACTATGCCCAAAAATTCAACTCCAAACAGATCTCATGTCATCCCAGATAATCTCAATAGGCACTACAAAGATCTAAGAAGGCTCAACAATGTTCACAACCCACCCAGCAGTCACTAAGCGAAGCAAACAAGCAAGGGGAAGTGGTATACATGATTGTTCAAGTGAACAAAGCATATATACGCTTCTTGCAGTGAGACAACAAGCATGTATACACGACTGTCAAGGCATAAGGGGCGTATATGCTTTAAAACAAGGCCAGGCAAGGGAAAAAGGCCAAAAATTCAGACCCAGAGTGAACAGAATCTGTCAAGCATTGATACGACAAGAAACACAAAGGAAAAAGAGAAATGTAAGAAGAAAAAGTACTTCAACCCTTAGAAGGAAGATCTCTCTCCAGTGGAGTCGTCATTTCTGTTACAAGGGAAAAACTCTCTATGGCCAAGGGTAAACCACAACAGACAGGTATGACTGCAGAAATCAACTCATTTCCAACATATTCTATATAGACTAATGTGCAATATAAGAAAGAGGCCTACCTCAATCCAACATTTGATGATGTTCCACCATTGAGCACTTTGACCCAAAGCTTTATACTTGCAAGATGTTCTCAACAACAAGCATAGCAAGTATACACTGATAATATAAAAGGGTTATCACATCAAATAGCATAATCCATTAATAAACATTACAAACATGCCCATGGATAATAATCATATATTTGCAAGATACCAATAGGATGGGAAAGGAGTATTTATATTAATAATTGATCAGAAGTGACAACATTACAAACTTACATGTCAGCATGGTTCGAAACCAAGGAACCAAGTTCCTTCCAACTGGGTCTCCACCACTTCAATCCTCCACCAAAGACAAGCTCATAGGAAAGAGGCAATGAGGTCCTCTCAACAATAGAGAAAGATCTTGGGGGGTGAACATTGTGTTCATACTTGAGGGACAAAGGGATGCAGACTCAATATGAAGTAATTTCTATAGAGTAAATTTGCTCTCAAAATTGAATGCTTTCTCCTCTTTTCCATAGCTCGAAATTGTGCTCTTATAGCCTTAAGAATGCAACTGAAGGGCCGAGTTGGAATATTTCCAGTATATGGAAGGCCAAGGCTCAGAGATCTCCTGTCGTGACATGGAAACCCGACTTCATTTTGTATTTTCTGGCACAAATCCTGATGTACGCAGGTTGTAGTGGAGAAGCCAATGTATATGCATCTTGCATAATAGATAGGGAATGTATGTGTGGAAAAATGTATATTTTTATCTTTGGATTCATCAAAAATGGATGATAAGTCTACATAGGGAAATGGAAAAAGGCCCTCTAGGCAAGATAGCAATGGTGAGGCAAATCTTGCTATAATAGATATCAAGAAGATCACAATATGAGATAATACAAATGATAGTTTTTGTGTATTTATAAACAAATCAAGTAGGGTTCTACCCCCAAGAAGTGTTAATGAGATCCTACATGTACAAGTTTGATTATATTAGCCTTAACCACTCCCTTTTATGACAAGGTATGGTAATAAATGATCAAATGATGAATTTATCCATGATTACAAAGACATGATTAGTTATACATTGAGTGTGTTGTAGCCACATGTGAAGATATCACCCATAATTTGAATAACCCCCTTAATATGAACAATTGGAGAGAAATCATTACATCACTATATTTACTCATGACCCATGTAATATTCAACAAGGGAATCAACCCCTTGAACTCCATATTACTCACTAAATCCATCATGATCACTAATGACATGACAAAAATTGTGCTTTGGAGTGATTTGGGGGGAGGTTCTATAATTTTGTAGGAATAGCAACAACCTCATTCATAAGTGTCCAAGGTGGAGGTGGGAAACTCTCTTGATAACTCTTAGATTGTTCATATAGAAAACTGATTTCTGCAACAATGGAAAAGATATTCCACTTAGGCATAGGCCTTGTCCTTCACAAAGGAATATGAGAATTTGTTGTCGTCATCATTGAATAATGGAGTGAAACTAATAGGAGCATCAACATTTATAGCATGAGAACTATATCATCCATTTATAAGAGCATATTCATTTAAAACATGAAGACAAGATGATATATCAAAAGAGTATCTTGAAGAATTGGAGATAAAGTTTCAATAGAAAGGCTATATGAGTCATTAACAGAGTCCTTAGAAGCCATACGAATCTACCCATATAGTGTAGAAGCAATACTTGGGAGATTACTTGTAGAAACAGGAAGAGGACCAACATCATACTATGAAGGAGGAGGGTATAATAAGACATGGTAGGATTCATCTAAAAGTGGACTTTAGAGTGATGAGAAGAGGAATGGTCCATGAAATCATGTTTAAAACCATACAATGAATCTTCTAAAATAAGTAATGGGAGAGATCCTAACAGAATTTGAGGAAGAACCTCATCAAAAATATATTCTCTATATTCAACCAATTGGTGAGTAGTGGGATCATAGAGGTGGTAGGCCTAGAAATATTCATTGTATCCAACTAAAGTGGAGTGGGTTTATAAATATGTTGATATGTTTCACCTTTCAATAGGAGCATGGGCCAATCCACAAAATCCAAAAATCCTAAAAATGGGAAATAAATGTTTTGTTTTCCAAAATATATCTCATATAGGGACATGCTTTTAACAACATTAGTAAGGTCTTGATGGATTATATGGAATGTGCAATCAAATACTTTACCCATGATGAAATAGTTTTTATTTTAGAATGAGGCATGTTGTAATCCATCTTTATGATATCCCTATACCTCCATTCAATTATTCCATTTTGATGTGAAGTATAATGATTGATTATCTACCAATAGATGTTGTAAGAAGTTACAAGTGGCTACAAATATTTGGGGATATATTCATCTCCTCCATCATCCCATATACACTTAATTTTCCATTTTCTTTCACTCTCAACTAGAGTTGTAAATTCCATAAACTTCTCAAGCACCTCACCATCGGATTTAATGGTGTACACCCAAAGAAATATGGAAAAACAATCAATAAAAGTGAGATTGAAGTACTTGGATACCATAAGAGAATTGGTGGCCATGGGACTAGAGATATCACTATGGTGATCTCAAAAGGTTAAGAAGCTTGACTCACTTTATCCTTAATAAAGGACCTTCGTAAATGCCTCCCCATCACATATCCCTCACAAACACCATTAGGTGGTTCAATATGTGGGAAGTCATTTCCATATGTATATGAATAATATGTCGTAAAGATCCAAATATGGTATGACTAAGGTCATATCATACCAAGGTCATCAAAAAATTGAAGAATGCTTTTCATTTCAATGAGGGAGTCTTCCACAATTTGTACTTATGATTGTATTCATCATAGTACCTTTAAAGGCATCACTCCTTTCCTTTACAACACATTGATTTAGACATAATTCTACCTTTTACTGGTGTGTGTAATACTCAAGTATAATTTTTCTACACAGGAGATGCATAAGTGTTGATAAACGAAATAAATGTTATTCATAAGAGAACACCAAATATATGTGTTCCCTTAGGCATAAAACACTTTATATAAGAGATAAATACAATTACAAACTTATATAATACAAATGTGTGTTATGGTGTATTTATACACAACTTGAATATGGTTCTACTCCCTAGAAGGGTTATTGAGCACATATATACAATTTTGAACACAATGGTCTTAATCACTCTGTAGTATTGTACAATAAATGATGAAAGGATGGCCTT
>JZKD02S1705603.1:37234-53252 GCA_000966675.3 Picea glauca
ATATATATATATATATATATATATATATATGAGTGTGATGTAGTTACATGTGAAAATTACATGTACAATTACAACAAGAACTAATCCCAATATAGAATTCGAAACTTAATTTCTGAAATGTAAGACTTGGATTGGGTAAAGATATTATATATTCTATGATATGATTCAACATAAACTATATGTTACAACCATCAATTTTCTATGACAATTCAGCCCAAAATTGTTTGGCATGACTTAAAACTCAACTTGTTAAAGACTTACGATGTTATATATGGAAAAAAAATGAAATAAAGGATTCAAAATACCAATAAATATTTACACAAAAAACTTATTAGTTTCTTCCCTTCGGGATGAGGGAATATTAGTAATCAATTTTCAATTTTCCTATTAACTTGGAATAGAAACCAATAAGTTTTGATTGTTTTAACCTAAGTTTTCCAAAAATCATACAATTTAGGTTGTTTGTTAACCTAAGTTTTGAGTTTGACCTCTTATCTGGCCTCCTCCTGAGGCACAAGGGAGAATATATTAGGTTATCTTTGATTTAAAGGGCACCTTTGTGTTCTGATTTTTACCAAACAAAGTAATGCTAGATTCTGCTAGAGATGAATCTAGCATTACTTCCAAAAAATTAAATGTTAGCCCATGTTTATCCAGCCATATATTAGCCCATGTTTATCGCGTCCATTTTTATTCCACGTAGAAATTTTTTAGCTTACACGTAGAACACTATAGAATGACACACCACGCATAGAAGTGTACATGAGCATATTTCGTCTTCACTTTCCTATTGCATTTTCCTCCTCGCTTCTAGATTCATTTTCCCCTTTTTCTCGGTGTTTGGACTCTCCGTCCCTTCGCTCCCTTCTGGCCATTGATCTGGATAACATATGATCAAGCCTCCTCTTCCTAGAGTGTCATTGGCCAAGCCTACAACAAAAAGAGCACTGTGAAAAAAATAGTGTCGTATCAACAATAACCAATGCACTATGAAAAAACTAATATCAAAGAAACAATAACCAATTCGAGCAACATCAACACCTTCAAGTATGTCATTTACAATCTTCGTAAATCATTTCCTGTTATTGTTTTCTTTTCTTCAATCCTATCACTCAAATATACTTTGAAGGATTCTATATTTAGAAATTGTACCCAACATTGATTAGTACATGCTCTCTTTCTTGTTTATCTACGAAGAATATTTCTTTGTTAACTAAGAAATTTTCCGGTAGCTTCCCCCCACCCACAAATGAACGCACTAGAGAACAGTTCTTTAGAGGGATCTCAGGACCCTACAATACAAGAAAATAAAAATCTAACATGACTAAGACCATCAATTACTTAAAAAAAAAAACAATCAGAGATCTAAAAAAGGAAAAATATTTTCAAGCATTTTCTTTTTGCAGTGGTTTTAGTATATCTACAGAGGAATTTGTGTGGAATTTTCATTTCAAAATGGTTTTAGAAGATACAAAAATCAATATGTTCATAGGTTGTAGACCCTTGATGGAATCTCCTCAAACACTGGTATGTAACAATATATTTAATGCTTGGAATAGTCATCTAGGGTTTTAAGATTTTATAACATTTTTAAAGCTTATGAATTTATCTCCATTGTCAAATGAAGGATTTTATAATTGTAATTACTATTCATGGTTAAAAATATTTACCTGATGAAAACAAGAATTGGGGAATTACCTGGTGCCTCCGCCCTTCACTTGGCATCCCTTTCATGCGACCTTGGCCTCAATATGAATATTTTGTGCATCAACGAGTTCAAGGGGTGGCCATATTTCAAAACTTCAACGATGACACCATTTCATGTAGAACACAACATCCATGAATTTGAAGCGATGATTTTAGACAAAGGAAAGATAAAAGGTATGCTAGTGACAATGTTTTTAGACAAAGGAAATATAAAAGGTACGGAAAGAAGGTTTTTTAATTCCCTTTGTTAATGCATCTGCGACCATTTATATTTATTTGGTTGAAGCGAGCCTAGGCTATCTTAAACAAACCCACTCCAAATGCATTTCTACTATGATCCTATCATTTCTTCTAGACGATGACGAGGTCAATGTCTTACCCTTGTCAATGTGATACATAGTTCCATTACCTATATAGTTGGGTGGCTTTGTGAATTTATATGGGAATAAGCCTCCTACTCTATCTAGCACTATGCTATGAGATTCCCAGAACTACCTTGTAGTAGAAGATCATTTACCACATTTAAAAAAAATGCAGATCCAACAGATAACAATCAAGATCTAGATTTTGTAGGGAAAAAATGACTTATGCCTAGTGTTCTTATGCTATTGAATAAAATCATGGAACCACTCTCTGATGAGCGAGTGTTTTCTGCTACATTTCCTCATGGCTTGCTCCAACCTGCTCAGACCCCTCGCTACAAGTACAACCTACATGTGAGATAGTTGTTGTATAGAGATATCGATTATGGAACAAATGGAAAGTGATTCCTCACATGTACAGACTATGCATGGAGGGATATGCATGGAAATTCATTAGATTAACATGTCTACCTTTTTCATGGAGTGCAATGCCCAAGTGAAAATACAAATATAAATTAAAAATCCCTCCCATAATTGTAAAAAAAAACTCGTTTTCATTTAATGCTTCCCATCCAACAACAATAATTTATTTTTCTTTTCATTTTCAATTAGTAACAACATCAACTATTGGCATAAGAAAATATGAATTAAAAACTTTTTCTTTCCTCCTGGTATAATTCTTTCCATTCAACAATAGTAATTTTATTTTGTTTGCATTCAATTAGCATCAACGTAAACAATTGGAAAATGAAAATATGAAAAATCTTTCTCTCGAAGCAAAGCATCCATGGACATCTTCAAGAAAATGCATATGACCTAGCAGCCTTTGCCTTTTTATATTATTCACATGATATTTTAACAGTGTTTTAATAAAATAAATTTTGAGTATACAATGAGGTCTTTTGAATGCATTAGACATTTGAGTGTTGCAACATGTCACCATGTTATTTATGAATCTAACATTGCAACGAAACATAAACCCAATGACCAATCAAATGATATATGATGAAGATCCACAACCCAATATCATATATAGAGATATTCAACAAAAATAGATATGTATGGATGATTGAGATGCCAAATGAAATGTATACCCAACGTCATCCCAACAATTCAAATAAAACATGAAATTAAATCACAAAGGGTTGCATGTCAAATCCAATAACTCCCCAGGGATGGGGTTCCACATAACCCAGAGGATGCCATGCAACCCACATGCAATGTGAGTTATTAATATGTTCAGTCACCACCCTGAGCTTCATTTCTTAGATAGAGGAAGGACTTAAATGCTTGCATGGAATGGAGGGACAGCTCCCTCATGTAGGTTTAATGGCGCCCTCAATGTGCCATGGAATATGGGTGACAACAGGTACGAGAGGAGGTTGCACGATCATATCATCTTCTCATACAACCCTCCACTTCTACCAAGTTTTCCATGGATTGTTTCATATAGTTCCTTTGTTTCATTGGTGCTTTTCTTGGTCTAGTTATCTGGCTTTGTGCGCCCTCCTTTTCAGTTATCTAGCTCTGTGTGCCTTCCTTTTTAGTTATATCTATCCTTCTAGCTCTATCATGCCTCGTGAATGAGGGAAACCAAAGAGGGGTAGATATTGGTATTGTTACGTAGCAAGGCAGAGACTCCTTCATGAATTATAGAGGGCTTCCTCGACAGCTTTGATCCAGAGAAACAAGGAATCGAATATGCCTCCAATGGATTATGTCGAGGAGGAAATACCGGAGGAACCAATTATGGTTCCACCAAACTCCCACCTCCACACGATCCTGGACCCCATGATCAACCCAAGACCATTATTACAACAACAGACACATAGATAGTACTGGAGGGGGTCAATTGCATAGTCTAAGAGGAAACTCCATGTACATACCACCCGACTAAGCCTCCTTTTCCTACTTCAGACATGGAACAAGACTTGATATCACCCAAATTTCTTGCACCGGAGCACTTGGAGCTTATTTTTTAGATGAGGAGAGACATGATGGAGCAGCTCCACCAACACACCCTCCTCAGTAGAAAAATTGACATGTTTTCCGATGCCTTCTCGAGCGCATTATTCAAGCAGAGATGCTTGACCTATGCACAACTTTTTTCCTTCACTCCTCACGGCGGCACTCCGGATGGCAGGTTCCATTTTTCTAACAGTCCATCTAATGATTAAGGTTTATCAGTTCTCAACACTCCATCTGCAAGGCACTGAGGGTTTTTTACACTACTTCCTAGTTTTCTTATCTCACTGCTCAGTTTGTCTATCCAGTTTGTATGAACAGTTTTTTGATGCATGTCCAGATAACAGTGTTATAACACTCTGCTTCCACTTTCTCTAGTTTCCAACTGTTTGGCGGAGAAAGTGGTGGCTTCTACTTTTGGCTACAAGAACAAAAGGATGCCACCTGCTTCAGATTCCACTATTTTGGTGGAACAGGTGGCAAGCCTGGGATGTCGAAAAACTATGTATAGTGACAACTGGTTTTTGAGGTAATATCACTTTTTCATTTACAAAAACAAAAATCCAATAAATCAAGTCTTAGTTTTGGAGAGTGCACAATAGTTCATATATCTAATATGATGTTAAATGAATCCACATCATCAATGCAAGATGAATGTGATGAAGAACATAGCAGTGTAGATTCCCAACACTAATGTATTTCAACCTCATGATAACCAAACATGCATGGGAGTGATGCATTGAACCTATTTAATGATGGATAGCTAGGCCACTTTATATTTTTTATTAATGATGGTTGGGCTACTTCATAATGTTGTCTATGCTAATTCATGGCTAATTCACCCTCTATCTCTACTAGTGGGTGAGACCAGAGACTACATGTGGAAAATGAAGGAGAATGGATTGTTCCCTTGAATGTTGCGTGAGAATGGAGGATGGGCTATGAGATTCTCTCTCCTTCATGGAGTTGCAAAAAGAAAATCCACCCAACATACATGAAAAAACCCTATCCTGGTATAAAATGAAATGTCTCATGAATCTATCTACCCAAAATAAAATTCCCAACAATGGAGAAGAAAATAACACTAGTTAAATATGTAAGTGTTGGATGGGAATTTTGGAAATAATATACATAAAAATACTAAGTATAGAAGAAGTGCATAGAAGAAGAAGGAAGATTTGGGAGTGCGCAGTTGAGGCACAAATAGGAGTATAGTGCGCAGAGAGAAGAATAAAACAGGGGAATAAAACAAAGGAATAAAGCAAATAATAAAGAAGGAGAAGAAAGCATGCAAAAAGGAAGGATGACAACCCAACATGATAAAGATAGAAAGACATGCAAAAGTAGGAAGAACAACAGTCGGAGTGAAAAAACAACATGTGGAAAGAAAAGCAAGTGAAAGAAGCCCAGACAACCAGTTAACATGTATTGTAATAGGGTTTTGGGATGAACAAAGTAAGGTTTTAAGCCCTAGAATTTATGTATAAATATGTAATGGGTTGGGAGAATAGAGGCTCCTCTTTTTGGGTTCTGTTCTGTTCTATTGGTTATTGTAATGGTTATGTTATGTTCTATCGAATAAGAAGAGTGATAGGATAGGCTAAGGAAAGACTCTATGTTTGAGTGCTAAGAAGATTATGCAGAGAGAGAGGCTTGCACTACAAAGAGGCTAGGCTACGAGAAAGGAAAGATAACTATGATGTATGTTTGTAAGCGCAGTGCGCAAGCTTGAATAAATTACCAAACACATAATAAATAATCCAGACATTGTGGATGTAGTCCAGAGTTGGGTGAACCGCGTTAACTTATGTGTTGAATGACTTTTGTATGATTGTTCATGGATTTTTTTGGATGCTTATTAGATTAGAATTGTCTTGTGTGTAATAATGGTGCAATTGTTATGACTGTTACAATAATGGGTTATGTTGTAATTTGGAATATAATGGTAATTTGAATCTAAACGCACCAAGTATATCACAAAGAATAAAGACAGATTTACACACACAGAACCAATAAGTAATAATGAATAGAATAGTCAGCTCCCATTCCCTCACTACTGCAGAAACTTGGTTCTTGCAGTCCCTGTAGATACATCGGGTGAGACTTCTCCTGCATGTAGGTGATGCCAAAAGGTTAGTGTCTGAAGGGTTCTGTTGGGAAAATATAACTCGAACCTAGGGTCTTACAACTGCGTGCAGTGCCAACAAATGGTTGTGTTGTTGGGACCCAAACTTTGCTATTGAGGGAATTTTTTGGAGACTAACTAAGACAGAGATCTCAGTATGGTTGGAAAGGAAGGAATGGGAGTTTGCTCAAAAAGAGAACATAAACCCTCAGATGAGTGACAAGAAATGGATGCAAAGGTGTGTGTACATAGAACCATATGAAATTTTCTTTGGTGAATTTCCAATTATCTTAACATAGTGGTTAGAAAGATTATTGGATAATATTGGAAGGTACCAAACTGCAACACCGAGGGATTGGACCCCTGAGTTGGTAAGATAGTTTAATTTTGTAAGTAATCCAATTACTCATGCAGTTGATTTCTGGTTGGATAATATATTAGGAGGTTATATTACATCATTTGCAGTAGATTATACCTAGTCATACAGTGTTGCAGAAAGGGACTTCTTCAAATGATCCAGGTGAATATTGGTGGCCACCCACCTATTCCAACTGGATCCTCTTGACAGTTTTTAGTTCAGCACGTTCTTTTTTACTTCTTTGTAATTGTGGGTTCTACACTTCCGGGGTTATCTGAAGCCCTATAGATCTTCCAGGTGGATACCGATGGCCTCCCACCTAATCCAACTGGCTTATTTTGTATATTTTCATGTCATCACATATTTTTATACTTCCAAGGCTATTTTAGGGCCCTAAATAGTGTTTTTTTGGCTCACCACAGTCAAACTATAGACGGAGTTAGATTTTGACAATGTAATGTGTAGTTCTCAAAAATAACTTTCCAATGGGCTATCACGCGCCTAAAATGGAGGTCATATGCAAAAGTTACAACCCCGGTAAGTTGAGGTACCAACTTACCCATAGGGGCCCACATAACTTTTGGTGTTTCATCTCCTAGGGTTAGGTTTTTGGATGTCTAGGGTTTTGGCATTCATGAGTAATGTTAAAAATGCCTCTGGAACCTCATTCTAATCATTCTTCTCATACGGATGTGCATAGTAACAACATCTCTTCTCAAATATAGCTACCACCATTCAAGCAAGTGTTTCAGTTATGGAATTTTACAGTTTCATCCTTATTTCATTTATTTAATAGAAGATATTGTTCACTAAATATTTGTTGTGTTCTTCATATCTCTGTGTTTATTGTATTCATTATTTTAATCAGTTTTCTATGCTCCTGAATCCAGATCAATGGTATCATAGTTTTATGCTCTTCATTTATTTTTCTTCGTGCATGTCCCTGACAAGATCTGGGTACAAGAAGTTGGGACTCAAACCAATCAATTTGTTTCAAGATCAGTTGTGCCGAGCCCGAAAACAACCCATGGGGACGAAAAAAATATGATGGAGCAGGAGATCCTCTTAAAATGTTGCTCGAGGAATCCCTTTCATGACAAAGGAACAAAATCATGGACAACTTTGCACAGATCTTTCGATGGCTTCTCACAGGAGAAGCATCTTCATCAAGCAGCCATGCAACCCCCTTCAAGGAACATGTAAATTTTGATATTACATTATTTGAAGGACCGATAGATGCATATGTTGTAGATAAATGGTTGAATTTGCTCGAAGGGTATTTTTCAGTCCACAATTTTTCCAATAGGGAAAATATTACTTTTTCACTCCTCAAGGTCGTCCCCCATGTTAAGGACCGGTGGGATACTTACTCTAAGCAAAGGACCATAGAGGAATATGCAATATTTTTGGTTTCCCCTACATGGGATTCCTTCCATGATTCCATTAAAGAACAGTACTACCTTGTTGGAAGCTACGAGAACCAGTACACCAGATGGACCATCCTGCATCAAGAACAGGACTAAACAGTACCACATTTCACCAATATTTTCCATACCCTGCGCACCAAATTGGGTATCAAAGACTCTAAGTGACACCTGATTCTGAAATACTGTGGTTGTTTGCATAGATACATTCAAACAAAAATGGATTTTCTAGACATCGCCTCATTGGGTACAACTTATAGATATGTTGTCAAGATCGAGCATAAATTTAAGCAGAAGAGGCGAGATTTTGGATCTGCAAACTCCTCACTGTTGAAGCAGGGAAAAGGTAGCCCCAACCCACACAGCAATGGACAGAGAAAATATGGCCACTCTCAAGACAACCAATCCAAGATGCAACACAAGAAAGGCAATGAGAAGATGAAGAAAAACATGGGAAAATGGTGTGAATACCATAAAATCCCTTAGCACAACACTGAAGAATGTCACTCCAAGTAGTCGCTCATGGATGAGTTGACAGCTTCCAAGTCAAAGACTGATTTTGACTCTGAATCAAATTCGGAAGGAGGGAAGTAGATTATAAATGTTGAACCCAGTGTCATTGTCGCTACCACCAAAGTCCGACAAAGTGAACCATAATAACCAGAGGAAGGGGAACACCTCTTTCACTCACAGATGTGGGTAAAGGGGGCTCTGCTTCATTTCATTATCAATAGTGGGAGTCAGAAGAAACAGATCTTAGCAGAGGTTGTCAAGCGGTTGGACCTGCTGATGACACTGCACCCGCATCCCTAAACCATCAGTTGGCTTCACCAAGGAAGAGATCTGTATGTCAGCCAATAGTGTCGTCTTCCCTACGACATCAAGCCTTTCAAAGATGAGGTATTGTGTGATATTTATCCCCTTGAATTTTGTGATCTTCTTTTAGGACAACCATATTTGTGGAAGTGTCATGTTGTGTATGAGTCTAGACCCCGCAATGTTATTATTACTTTGGGTAGACAATTGTAAAAGATACCAGAGGTAGCATCGCCTACCATTATTTCTTTAATCTCTGCTAAGCAATGCATTAAAGTCATTTCACAGACCAGGAAGTTCGTCTTCTTTGTGATCCATGCTCATAGTAAATAGAAGGTCGCCACCACATTCATGGCATCTACCCAAAGCCTCTCTTTGCAACAGAAGAAAGTGGACGAGATCATGGAAGAGCACATAGACATCTTCTCCTCACCCACTGTGGTACCAACGCACTACCAATTCAAGCATCCAATTTATCTAACCCCCAACGCACCTCTGCCTAATGGACTAGTATATTATTTCTCGTTGATGGAAAATGAAGAAATCAAGCGTCAGATCCAAGAGATTCTTCAAAAGGGGCACATCAGACCCAACTCCTACCCTTACAAAATCCTGATTCTATTGGTGCAGAAGAAGGATGGGACCTGGTGACTCTGCATTGATTATAGAGCATTAAAAAAAATCATAGTTAGAAACCAGTACCCAATTCTCAAGATTGATGACCTTTGAACAACTCAAGGGGGTTAATTTCTTCAACAATGTTTACCTAAAGTCTGGCTACCACCGGGTTCCCATTTAGGCCCTCAAAATGGCCCCGGAAGTTAAAACCTGCTAAAAATAGTAAATGGCCAAAATTGCCAAAAAACTATTTTGAGCCAGTCGGAAAAGGTGGGTGGCCACCGATATCCACCTGGATCAATCCTCCCTCCTTAGAAGGCAATGGTCTCCATTGTATTGAGTTCCCGGGAGAGAGGTAAAAGTGTTTGTTGGATCTGCATCTTGGTGAGCTGCTTGTATTGATGGAGACATTACGTTGCTCAGTTTGTGGAAGTATGTCAAGAACCTGTTGAGGTTGAGGTTGTTCAACAAGTCGAGATACATGAGAGGACGGTGTGCAAAAGGAATATTTGCACTTTTTTGTAGCCTTGTAGACCTACTTCTATTGGATAGAAGGTGCTTGGGGTGAGGCTGTAGTGGTTGCAGTGTCCTTTTGTTCTCCTTTTGAACAGATTGTGAAGAAGCTAAATTTTGCAGTATGAGATACTACCTTGTGGAACTTTTTAGGTGGAACAATAGTCAGAACTACCTCTGGTATTCTGTAGAGATGACCCCCCAAAGTAACAATGAAACTACGGGGTCAAGACTCATAAACAACATGGTGCTTCCACATATATGGTTGGCCCAAGAGAACATCATAGACATCCAGTGGGGAAAAATCACATAATACCTCGTCCTTGAAGGGCTGGATGTCGTATGACAATCGACATTGCTGGCTGACATGAAGATCTCGTCCTTGGCGAAGCCACCCGATGTTGTATGGCTGCGGGTGTGATGTTGTCGACAATCCTAATTGTTTGACGACCTCTGCTGAGATGACGTTCTTCTGGCTTCCACTATCAACAATAAAATGCAGTGGGGTACCCTTCACCCACATCTGTGAATGAAAAATGCTCTCCCCCTCTTCAGGATCTGTTGGTTCTTCTAGTTGAATTATTGCAGTTGCGATAATAGCAGTGGGGTCTGCATCAATGATCTGTCCTTTACTAGTATTTTCAGAATCGAATTATGAATTAGGGTTTGGCTTCTTGTTTTTTATCTCGGCCATCAATGATTGTTTTGAGTGACATTCATCAGTGTTGAGATAGGGGATTTTGTGGAAATCGCACCATTTTCCAGTGTCCTTGTTTGTCTTCCCGTGACCCTTCTTTTCCTGTGTCTTGGACTATTTTTCAGGAGACTATTTGTTAGGGTCATCTTTGTCATACTTTGGTTGTTGAGGATTTACAGATCTGAGATCCCATTTTTTCTGGTGCTTAAATTTCTGCTCAATTTTAACAGCATATCAGTAAGTTGCATCGAGTGATGAGATGTCCAAAAAATCCATTTCAGTCTAGATGTATCTATGTAGAGCCCCACGGTATTTCAGAACCAAATGTCACTCTAAGTCTTTAATACCTAGCTTGGTGCGCAAGGTATGGAAGGTATTGGTGAACTCCGAAATTGCTTGGCCCCTCTCTTACCGCAGTGTAATAGTTTTCAACAGGGTAATATTGTTCCTTTACCACATCCATAAAAAAATCCCAAGTGGGATTGGCCCCATATATTTTAGACTCCTCTGTGGAAATCTACTCCCAATAATTTTCCCACCAATGTTTGACATGGGGGAGATACTTAAGGAGTGTGAAGGTAATATTTTCTTTGTCGAAAAATTTGTGAACAGAGAAATAACCTTCTAGCATATTTAACCATTTGTCTAGGGCTTCTGCATGTATCTGTCCTTCAAATACAGGAATATCAAAATTAACTTGTACCTTGAAAGGCGAGGTGCCTCCAAAGTGGCCACTTGATGAAGATGCATCTGTTGCTAATGGTAGGCATTGAAGGATGTGGGAAAAATTGTCCATCATTTCGTCCTTCTGTCGCGTGAGAGATTTCTCAAGCAATAGACTGATAGGATCATCTACTCCATGATTTTTCTTTTCTTCCGCCATTGAGGGTTTCTTGGGTGTGCTAGAGCAATTTTCCTCAAGAGAGACAAGCACGAGACCCAACTTGCTATACTCAGACTTTTTCGAGGACATGCACTGAAAAAAACGATCAAGAACAACCTGCTTTGATACCATTGATCCGGATTATTTTCAAAATGAAATGTGAGTGGAGATATAATAAAGAACTGCACAGAGATATCACAGATATTCAATAAGATAACATAAATGTATCAGAGATGCAACCATAAACACAGATATACAGTAATACATGATTTCTATTAATGAAAGAAATGTACAGAGACTGTAAAAATACAGAATGAAAGACTCGCTAGAATGGTGGCAACTTATCTCTGAGAAGAGATGTGACAGCTACTCGCATTCGCAAGAAGATGAGTACAATGAGGCTCTAAAGGCCTTTTTACAATAAACAAGAATTCCCAAAACCCTATACATCCAAAAACATAACCCTAGGAGATGAAGCACCAAAAGTCATGTGGGCCCCTTTTGGGTAAGTTAGTACATCAACTTCTCGGTGTCGTAACATTTGCATACGATCTCTGTTTTAGGCGTATGATATCACGTTGGAAAGGTATCATCGAGGAGATTCATTTTTGGGGATCAATCATGCCTTTTACTATAATTGAGAACCTCAATCTCAAAAAAACTTCATTTAGGCCCTCAAAATGGCCCTGGAAGTTAAAACCTGCTAAAAATAGTAAATGACCAAAATTGCAAGAAATTTGTTTTGAGCCGATTGGAAAAGGTGGGTGGCCACTGATATCCACCTGGATCAGATGTATGGAAGACAACTTTCAAATATAAAGAAGGTCTCTTAGAATGGTTGGTCATGCCCTTTGGCTTAACAAATGCACCAGCCACTTTCATGAGGTTGATGGTTGATGTATTGAGACCCTTCACCAACTCTTTTTTGGTGGTATATTTGGATGACATCCTCATCTTCAACAGAACTTGGGAGGAACACATGCGGCATATTTAGTAGGTTTTGAGCACTATGCAGAAACACAAGCTATATGCCAACTTGGAAAATGTTCCTTTGGCATGAATAGGGTCCAATACTTGGGCTACATTGTTAATGAGCATGGGGTACATGTTGATCCCACTAAGATCCAAGTCATCTGTGTCTGGCCAACATTGACCACACTAAACAAGATTCAAAGATTCTTGGGAATGGACAAATTCTATCGATGGTTTGTGTTGGGATTTTTCCATATTGCATGGGCCCTCAACCATGTGACCAAGGGCGGTCGAAAGAAAACGTTTGTGTGGGGGGAGGGAAAAAAATGAGCATTTGATGATCTAAATCATCGCTTGTGCTCAGATCAAGTACTCTCCTTGCCTGATCTATAACAACTATTCAAGATTGAGACTGATGCATCTGACTATGATGTAGGTTCAGTTCTCACTCATCATGGTCATTTGATGGCATACCATAGTGATACACTCTCAGATACTATCTGGAAATATGCCACCTATGACAAGGAAATGTATTCCATTGTACAATTTTGTCTTCAATGGAAACATTACATTCTAGGAAAGGAGATGATCATCCACACTTATCACAAGCCTCTCTAGTTCATACAGACACAGGGGAAGTTGTAGAACGACCACCATCAGAAGTGGTCCACCTACCTGCAATAGTTCCATATCAACATCAAGTATAAGACAGGGAGTACAAATCATGTCATTGATTGCTTCAGTCAACCTCCCGTGGTTGCACTCACCACTGTGCTCCATTCATGTGGACTTGAGGCATCTGAGTGGCCCCAACTTTATCAACAATATCTTGACTTCACCACCACCTATCATCTCTTGGGTACAGGCACGACTGTCACTGATTTTCACATTCAGGACAGACTATTATGCCATCTAGGCCATATTTGTGTTCCTACAATCGAGCTTGCAAATATTATTTGGGAATCCCACTATAGTTCAATGGAAAGACATTTTGGCATGGAGAAAACTCTGGTCGTTCTCCAGAAACATTTTTATTGACCAAAACTTCGACAGGACGTCATCAAGTATATCATATCTTGCACTGTTTGTTCCATTGCCAAGCCAAACATCAATAAGAAAATATTATACACCCCTCTTCCTACCCTTGAGAATCCTTTGGAATCCATATCGACAGATTACATGTATGGCCTTCCATCCACCAAGAAAGGAAATGATTTTTTATTTGTGGGTGTTGATCATTTTTTGAAGATGGTCATCCTCACAGCCTGCAAGAAGAACATCATAGTGACAGATACTGCTAAGCTCCTCTTCGAACGAGTGTGGTTCCATTTTTGGATACCACATACCATCATCTCTGACCAGGACAACAAGTTCCTCAACACATTTTGGTTGACTCTCTGGTCACTGTTGGACACCAAGCTCACTAAATCCACTACTTTCCACCCCCAAATAGACAACCAAACAGAGGTCATCAATCGTATGATTGTGCACATTCTGCACATGTACAACTCTAAGCATCCATGTACATGGGATGAGAGTCTCCCCTATGTTCAACACCGTTACAACATGGATCTCCATAGCTCCACCAGCCATAGTCCATTTCAGGTGGGACTGGGATTCCATCCCTTGGGTCCCATTGATGTTGCACTACCTCTTGCAACCACACAGACAAACTCTTCCCATGTTCAGTATCAGAACGAGAAATCCACCAAATTCATTGAGTGGATTCATCACATCCACCAACAGGTCCGTGATATTTTGCAAAAATTTAATGCTAAGTACAAGAGGTACCATGATCAACACAGGGTACCACACCATTTTCAAGTTGTATACAAGGTCTATTTACATTTGTAGAAGGAGTGTCTTACAGGGCCCCATAGGAATCTGCACCCACTTCTCTATGGGCCTTACACCATTACCAAGGTTGTGGGTAGCAATGCTTTTGAGCTCAACACTCCACCCTTCCTTGGGTTGCACCCAGTGTTCAATATGGACCTCCTTCAGCCATATTTTCCACCATTATTGGACACCTCAGAGATCACAGAACAACTGACACCAACAGAGGTCAACCCTGACTACATGGAACATGCATCCACTAATCAGATAGTGGACACACATGTCAAGGGCACTCACCAATACAGGATCCAACTTTGTCAGGTTGTTAAGGCAGGGCAGCTCCTCCACCAAGGAAAGTGGCTCACTCGGGGAAAAATTCAATAGAATTTTCCTCACCTAATGGGGGGATTCAATGCAATGGAGACCATTTCTTCCTAAGGGGGGAGGACTGATCCAGGTGGATATTCGTGGCCATCCACCCATTCCAACTAGCTCCTCTTCACAGTTTTTAGTTCAAAACGTTCTTCTATACTTATTTGTAATTGTCAGTTCTACACTACCGGGGTCGTCTGAAGCCATACACATCTTCTAGGTGGATACTGGTGGCCTCCCACCTAATCCAACTGGCTTATTTTGAATGTTTTCATCTCAGCACATCTTTTTGTACTTCTAGGGCCATTTTGGGGCCCTAAAATGTGTTTCTTGGATCGCCACAGTCAAACTATAGAAGGAGTCATAGTTTGATGGTGTAATGTATATTTCTCAAAAATACCTTTCCAATTGGCTATCACGTGCCTAAAACAGAGGTCATATGAAAAATTTATGACCCCAAGAAGTTGAGGTACCAACTTGCCCATAGGGGCCCACACAACTTTTGGTGTTTCATCACCTAGGGTTAGGTTTTTGGATGTCTATGATTTTGGCATTCATGAGTAATGTTAAAAAAGCCTCTGGAGCCACATTATAATCATTATGCTCAGACGGATGTGCATAGAAGCCACATCTCTTCTCAGAGATAGCTACCACCATTCGAGCAAGTGTTTCAGTTCTATAGTTTTACAGTTTTCGCCTATTTCATTTATTCAATAGAAGATATTGTTCACTAGATATATGTGTTGTTCTTCACATCTTTGTGTTTATTGTATTGAGTCTGTTAATCAGTTCATTCCGCTCATAAATCGGGATAATCAAAGGTCCACGCAAAATTTTCATGAAATCATTAGGTATGTGGATAAATATGGTGTTGTGTAACAGGTGCATGATGATGATGGAATCCAACTACTAAAGGGTTCACATACATAGGGGAATTGGGGGATGACCAAAGGATAGTCTGAGAACAGGAGAGAATGAATGAAGCAATGAAGAAGAGAAGGATGGACTAAGGATGTAGAGGACTGAAGAGGGTATACCATAGGAAGAAGACGAGTTTGGTGTATTGCATGGATGAAGGAGACTTGAAGGGAGAGGAGGAGACTTGGTGGTGGGGAGAAAGAGAGGGGGGTAGGGAAAGAGAGGGAAGGAGGAGCGAGAGAAATATATGGATGGAGAGAGAGAGGAAGAGATTTGAAGAGGGGGAACATAGAGACAGATTCAAACATTTATTGTGAATAAAGAATATCAAATCCACTAACTAGGTGAAAAGATAAGGAGGCAGGGAGGGAGAGGCAAAGAGAGAGAGAGAGAGAGAGAGAGAGAGAGAGAGACTAAAAAAAGGAGAGAGAGAAAGAGGTGGTAGATGTAAT
>JZKD02S1705603.1:55076-70999 GCA_000966675.3 Picea glauca
TTTTACACTCAATAATGAAAAGGATATTTTAATATACTTATGGATATTAGTGGAGTATTTCAATTTAGTTATGAGTATGGATATAGATATTTTAAAAATAGAGATAAAATAAATATCTTTGGGGAAGGAGGAAGTATGATGATTTTAATAACATAGTAAAATAGACTATCAATTTTAGCATGAAGTATAATTCCCTCCCTAATGGATAATAGAGATGAGTTACAAACAATTCCTTATGCATCCACATAACCATATGATAAGTTTATAATTTCATGTCTCAATAATGATTATAATAACCTCTATATATACCTATTCTCGTTAATTTCACATGTAGGCTTATTATTAGGCCTACACACATACAAGGATCATAACAAGATTAATAAACTAAAAGAATAAAATATATTGTGAGCAACATATTAGGGATATAAATAAATTGGAAACACATATCTGGATAAGTCAACTAATAATTTAAAAAAAATTAAAAACAAAATAAAATTACTTAACAAACTCATGATGGGATGTCAATTGAAACTTACTTAAACATAAAATAAAAAACACAATGTTATCAACTATTAAAAAATGAATACAAAATCCCCCCGTATAGGGTGTCAAGGACACAATCAAAACGTCGGTCTGTCCCCAACCGCCCCATCCACTTGGCCTCCAAAACTGAGGACAGTTGTTAGCCACCTCTATCACCCACCTCTCTTCTTCATGCGGATTAAACTCTCCATTCGTTGTCTTTTCCTCACATTCAAGCAGCCCTGTCCTGGAATTCTCATCATGGTTTTGCACTCACCTCACATGTTATATCCTCCTATCCTTCACATGTGGTACATGAAGGTGGAGAATCAGCTCATTTTTATGACAGACACAACCCATATCCTCGATAATCATGGGAGAATCCTCCACTCATCGGTCCTAGTGTTGGGTGGCTATGTTAGCTACATCTCCTTATGGTTGCATTACTACTTTTCTCTGGTTGTTCGATTCTACTGTCCCATGTTCCCCTCCACGGTTTCCCTACTGCACCATGCGGTGGGATTTTCCTCCCCCTCCTTACTCCTACATCCAGCACTCTGGTTTCCCAATTCCTTTTATATGTCCAGGGGAAAATCTTCTTGTCGAGGCCGTGGGGGCACCTCGTGCAGACCCAAAACTCGATCAAGCTTTCGACTAGTGGACGCAGCTAAAAACTAATCTAAGACCTATCGCTCTATCACTCCTCCAAAAATTCAATCAGAAATGGACCCAGTCAAAGCTGATGTTCGTGTTCTAAGGAAGTTCATCTCGGATGACGATGTGAAGGACACTACTAGCTCATGGGTTCTAGATACTGGCTCCGTCCGAGGGCGGTCCTTGCAGTACATGAAAACTGTGGACATTTATTGGCACCTGAAGACTCTAATGAGAAGAGTTTTGTTGGACCACCATGAAGCCCGCTAAGAAGTTCTCCTGCAGCTCGATGACATGCAGCTCCAGATCGAGTTGCTCGACCACAAGCTGAACCTTATTGTTGACAAGATGGTTGACATGGACTTTTCCAATCTGGACTATGCTCAGCCCCAAGTTCCAGCGGTAGCAGATATAACCATTAGCTAAGTTTTTATGTTGTTCCATCTATGGTTTTTGTTAGATCACTAGAGAGGTTTGGGTCTACTGCCATTGTTTAGTAGATTAAATAAGAAAAGTAGAACTCACATAGAAACTAGAAGTTATCCTTGTTTCAGTTTATCAATTATAGATATTAGACATACCAAGCAACTACAAAATGACAATGTTATGTTTTGCAGATGGTCTGGTTTCCCTACGGACAGGCCAGCTGCAAATGTTTTTTGTATAATTTATTCTTATCAGTAATACAAAGACTCAAAAATCTTTAAAAAAAAATGAATACATAATCACAATATCATAAAATTTGATTTTATAAAACACAAAATTGTTACCTTGAGTGGTTAAAAAAATAAAATATTTAATTTAAAAAAAATAAGAAAAATAAATAATATTTTAAACAAACAAATCATGATAATAATTAAATAAATAAAACTAATCTCAATCATCCCCCCAAAAAAATAGATTTAAAGAAATCATTAATAAAATAGTAAATGATGGTTTAAAATTCTTATCAAATTCATAAGGATTATTAATTATATAAATTAGTTTTTTCTTTAATTTTTGTTTTTTTATACAAAATACAACTTTCATATCAATGTCTATTGCATCAATGGATGTTATGAAAGAAATTAATTCATTTTTTTTTCAATTTAAAATTAAAAAAATGTTATGAAGCAAATTAATTCATTCTTTGTTCAATTTAAAATTAAAAACCTTGAACATAATAAAATGTAATCCATACATGTTTAATTAACCGATAAAAATGAGATATTTTATTTATTAATTAATATTTTGAATACAAATATAAAAAATTAAAACAAATTGGTCCATCACAAACAAATTAATGATATATATGCAAATAACTTAAAAACCATTTCCCTCTTATTAATAAAATACATGGTCAAAACTATGAACTATGCTTTTTTTGCATAGGAACATAAAGGTCTACAACAATATTATGATGACAAATATATAAATTAACATGTTTTGATATTTGAAAATATAAAATTAACATGATTTTATATTCATCTAAAATAAGTATTTTAGCTCTCTACAACATCAATATGATGACAAATATAGAAATTAACATGTTTTGATATTTGAATATATAAAATTAACATGATTGTATATTCATCTAAAATAAGTATTTTAGCTTTTGAAAAGTATTTTAATTGTTTTTTTTTTTTTAAATTGATTTTTTTTATAAATAAAATCAATTTAAAATTTTTAAGATATAAAATATTTAAAATCAAAATAAATTTATGTTAATAAATTTATAATAATATTTTGTTTAACTTAACTAATTAGAAATCATAATTTGATTAACTTGCATCTTATTGCTATGAAACGACTCTTCATATAAATATATTCGAGGAACTAAGGGATTTGCAATTAATACAAAATTATAAATTGAATCGGTCTTGACATTTCCTCCATCTAATCAACGACATTAAAGAGTTGCAATCCTCAAAACTAAGGTGAATATATTTTATTATTATTATACATTTTGAAAAATTTATAAAATATTTAATTTAAATATTTTCTATTTGCTAAAGGTAAAAGTAGGGGAGAGAAGGTGTAGTCTAAACATTATATATTTTTGAATTTTTAATAATCATCACCAGAATATGGCTATATAATTCTTGGTGAAATCACAATTTTATGTTACTTAAATTGCATTTTTGAATGCATAAATGGATTCAACACCTTAAAAAACCCTTTGAACACTTAGATTGTATAGACTCAGCAAATCAAATATGCAACTTCAATAATTACTAATCGAATTTTGGACGAAAATGATCGAAAGAATGCCTTGGAAAAATCCAAAAAGTAGAACGTTTAGGCTATGTCAGGGAGAATAGGATGTTTGGCTACACATGAAGGCCACTTGGTGCTCTTGCCCATTCATTTGAACTACAATAAAAGAGCCATTGATATTAGGGAAAAGACAAATTGATGTGACCATTTCATGAGACCGAATATTTGTTGCAACATTAAAAACAATAATCAATTCTCACATCCAAATAATTTGGTTCATAGTATTGAATTTGACCATTGGTAGCGATTTGTCCTTTGAGAGTAAATTTCATGGTGTTGAATACTCAGATCAGAGTTCCTGAAGTCAAAGTTGCTCAAGTCAAAGTTCCTGAGATCAAAGTTTCTAAGGTCTTAGTTCCTCAGGTCAAATTTATTGAGGTCAAAGTTATCGAGGTCATAATTCCTGAGGTCGTAGTTCATGAGGTCAAAGTTCATTAGGTAAAATTTATTGAGGTAAAATTTCCTAAGGTCATAGTTCCCAAGGTCAAATTTCTTGAGATGAAAGTTCTTGAGGTCATAGTTCCTGAGGTCATAGTTCTTGAGTTCAAAGTTCCTAAGGTCATAGTTCCTGAGGCCATAATTCCTAAGGTCAAAGTTCCTAAGGTCATATTTCTTTAGGTCGAAGCTCCTAAGGTCAAAGTTCCCAAGGTCAAAGTTCCTGAAGCCATAGTTTCTGAGGCCATAGTTCATGAGGTCATAGTTCATGTGACCTTAGGAACTTTGACCTCAAGAACTATTTACTTAGGAACTATGGCCTCTGGAACTATAGCTTCAAGAAATTTGAGCTCATGAACTTTGACCTCAAGAACTATGACCTTGAGAACTTTTACTTTAGGAACTATGACCTCAAGAACTATGACCTTAGGAACTTTAACCTCGGGAACTATCACTTGAGGAACTTTGACCTCAAAAACTTTGAATTCAAGAACTTTGAGCTCATGAACTATGATCTCAGGAACATTGGCCTTAGGAACTATGACCTCAGGAAATTTGATCTCAGGAACTATGACCTCAAGAACTTTAGGCTCATGAACTATGACCTTAGGAACTATGACTTCAGGAACTTTGACCTCAGGAACTATGACCTCGAGAACTATGAAATTAAGAACTTTCACCTCTATAACTTCAACCTTAGAAACATTCATCTCAAGAACTTTCACCTCAGGAACTATGAACTTAGGAACTATGACCTTGAACTTCCATCTCAAGAACTTTGACCTTAGGAACTTTGACCTTAATAACTTTGACCTCAGGAACTATGACCTCAGGAACATTGACTTCATGAACTATGACATAAGAAACTTTGACCTTATGAACTATCACCTCATAAAATTTGACCTAAGGAACTATGACTTAAGGAACTTTGACCTCAGGAACTATGACCTCGGGAACTATGAACTTAGGAACTTTAACCTGAGGAACTTTTACCTCGAAAACTTTGACATCGGGAACTATGACCTTAGGAACTTTGACCTCAAGAACTATGACCTCGGGAACTATGACTTTGGGAACTTTGACTTCGAGAAATTTGACCTCAGGAACTTTGACTTAGATTTTTAATTCAATACCTAATACATATTAGCAGGATTTAAAAACTTTAAAAAATCATTAATCCTATACACAACAAAAAACTAATGCTTATTCCTACATTTGGCCATGGCCCATTGCTCATCGCTAATCATTATAAAACATATTTATAAAACCCAATCTAGTTTTGCAATTACTTCTTCATACATATACATCCCCAAAATTCATGCATATTTTATAATTCTTGGAGGTGATATTTAATTTGCTAAGGTATGGCACTTTTTGAGTTGTTCCAAGAAAAAGGCTAAAATGATTAGTAGAGGGTACCGGTTCTTTATAATTATATGTTTTACTTCTATATAGCTTATGCATGGGCACCATTTATCAGTGGTTTAGAAACAACCACGGATAAAGACACACAACCTCAGGGATGTTTTATTATATATTTTATGGATAGATTGTGCAATTAAGTTTTCATGAGATCTCTAAAGGGAATAAATCATTTGCAGAGGAATGATTTGAATAAGTTTGGATGATATTATCAAGGAGTAAACTATTTAGAGAGGAATAATTTACCATTATATTTATTTTAAATCTAAATTTTTTAATCGTTTAATTCTATATTATATATTATTTTTTTTATATTAAATAATTAAAAAACATATACTTTAAAAAAAATTTGTTCTCTTTATACTTGATAACTCCCCATTTGAATTTATATTAGTTTAATGTTTGAATTTATATTGGTTTAAAAAAATTGTTCTCTTTATATTTGATAACTATTGATTTGAATTTATATTGATTTAATGTTTGAATTTATATTGGTTTAATGTTTTAGATGTTATTGTACTTATATCATTATTTATTTATTTGTCAAGTAATCTAATGGTGCAATCAACTATCTAATACTCACTATTCTTCTTGATAAAATTATCAATATCAATACTCAAACTATGTCACCATCGGACATCACTATTATATATTCAATCATATCAATTATGTATATGATCAAAAGAATTATATGTTAAATCATACCAGTTATGTATATGATCAAAATATTTTATTAGTAATGTCATCATGGTAATATTATCATTAGCATGACATTCCATCTCCACTCTCTTTTTAGGTGATATTTCCCTTTAGAGAAAACATACATACTATGAGGGTAAATTGAAAAAATTGTGTACGGGTCTTATGGAATAGTTTCTGTTGTTAAGTTTTAGTACTAATGTATATAATATGCAAAATTTAATTTTTTTCTTTGAGAATAGTTTTTATTTTTATTTTTTTGGTAACGTTAGAAATTTAGAAGAATTGTTGGAATTGCATATATCAGTTGTTGATATTGCACAATCCCAGTGTAATATGGGTTTTTTTAGGGTTTTTAATCCATTTATGCATTCTAAACCGCAATTTGAGCAATGGAAAATTGCAATTTCACCAACAATTTTATAGCAGGATTCCAATAATAATTACCAAAAAATGGAATATTTAGAATTTTCCTTATGTAAGAAATTTTGTTTAGTTTCATGCACATTATTTCTCAATTTATAACATTTGAATATTATAACAAGCCACTAGTATGTTCACCAAAAATACAACAAATAACCAAAAATGAAAAGGAGTAGTCTATCTATTAGACTTTGTTTTTCCACGACATTCACACTCCCTCTGTCATCCAATGACCTCCAACTCATCGACATATGTGACTAGTTTCAACGACCTCTACCCTCCCATGATCATATTTTTGGTTCCCTCCACCATCCCTTCTCCATTTCCTTTTGGTCGCATGTCAGCATAGCTTTTGCACCCACCTAATCATTTTTCCCTATGTGGATGCCACCATCGATTCAACTATAAAAGACTCCATTCAATTCAATATCAACTCAACTCTTGGTTATCATTAACCTCCAACGAGCAAGCATTGTAACTCCAAATTGAATATGTGTGGTCTCCGGTAGTTCTTCTAATTTGCTCGTTGTAAGGAGTTAAAATTCAGGTGTGGGGGTTGTGATCTTAGCTCCAAGAGGTTGGAGAAAGCATCCACTATTTCCCATGGATTCCTATAGAAGCCTATCTAGAAGTAGATGAAATCCTAGTCTTCTTTAGAAGTGTTGAAAGGTGTGAATTCTTGGAAGACAGTTTGATTCTATTATTTATGGTCATGTTCCAGAGAGTTCCATCATGAGTGATAGTGAGGGGAAGCATCGGATTACATCATAGTAGGATACTATCTCCTAGCCCCAGTTTCAATTATCAACCAATAAGCATTACTACTAGCAGTTCATCAACATAGAAAGAAAGGAGTAGGATAACATTCAATGGAATAATTATTTCCTTCATGGAAGAGAAATGTCTCGCCCATGAAGGTGCAAGGGAGTAAGACACCCGAACTAATTTTCTTTCAGGAGTGATTCTTTCCTTTTTCTAACATATCCAATATTTGCAAATCAGAGAGATCTATTAATTCTTGTGGAAGGATATCCAAGAGATTGTTGTGAGAGAGATAAAGAAACAAAATATACTTCCATAGGTCATATTTCCACAAGTCATAGATTACGGGGTCATAGTTATAGAGGTCATAGTTCCAGAGGTCATTCCATAAGTCATAGTTCCAGAGGGCGTAGTTCCATAGGTCATAGTTCTAGAGGTCATAGTTCCCGGGGTCATAGTTCCACAGGTGATAGTTCCAGAGGTCATAGTTTATAGGGTCATAGTTCCACAGGTAATAGTTCTAAGGGTTATAGTTCCATGAGTCAGAGTTCTTGGGGTCGTTCCAAAAGTCATAGTTCTAGAGTTGAAAGTTCCAAATGGTGTAGTTCTAGAGGTCATATTTCCACAAGTCATAGTTCCTAGGGTAACAGTTCCAGAGATCATAATTCCACAGGTTATAGTTCATGGGGTCACAGTTCCAGAGATCATAGTTCTAGAGGTCATTTCACAAGTCATAGTTCCAAAGTTCAAAGTCCCAAAGGGCATATTTCTAGAGGTGATAGTTCCAAGGGTCATAGTTCCTGGGGTCACATTTCCAGAGGTCATAGTTCCACAAGTCATAGTTCCTGGGGTCACAGTTCTAGAGGCCATAGTTCCAGGGGTCATAGTTCCATTTTTCATTCCATAATTCATAATTCTAGAGGTCAAAGTTATAGAGAGTGTAGTTCCAGAGGTCATAGTTATAGAGTTCAAAGTTCCAAAGGGCATAGTTCCAGAGATAATAGTTCCACGGGTCATAGTTCCTAAGGTCATTGTTCCAGAGGTCATAGTTCCTGGGGTCATAGTTCCAAAGGTCATAGTTCTAGAGGTCATAGTTCGAAATTTCAAAGTTTCAAAGGGCATAGTTCCAGAGGTGATAGTGCCACGGTCCATAGTTCACGGGGTCACAATTCTAGAGGTCATAGTTCCCAATGTCATAGTCCCAGAGGTCATAGTTACAAAGGTCATTCCACGGGTCATAAGTTCTAGAGGGCGTAGTTCCATAGGTCATAGTTGCACAGGTCATAGTTCCAGAGTTCAAAGTTCTAAAGGGAATAGTTCTAGAGGTCATAGTTCCATGGGTCATAGTTCCCAGGGTCACAATTCCAAAGGTCATCATTCCATGGGTCATAGTTCTTGGGGTCACAGTTCCAGAGGTCATAGTTCCATAGGTCATTACACAAGTCATATTTCCAGAGGTCGAAGTTCTAGAGGGAGTAGTTCTAGAGTTCATAGTTCCACAGGTCATAGTTTCATAGTTCAAAGTTCCAAAGGTCATAATTCCATAGATAATAGTTTCACGGGTTATAGTTCCTAGGTCACATTTCCAGAGGTCATAGTTCCACATGTCATAATTCCTCGGGGCATAGTTCTAGAGTTCATTCCTCGGGTCATAGTTACATAGGTCAAATTTCCAAAGGGTGTAGTTCCAAAGGTCGTAGTTCCAAAGTTCATATTTCTAAAGGTCATTGTTTGAAAGTTCAAAGTTCCAAAGTTCAAAGTTCCAAAAGGAGTAGTTCCATAGGTCATAGTTCCACGGATCATAGTTCCCGGGGTCACAGCTTTAGAGGTCATAGTTATTGGGGTCACAGTTTCAGAGGTCATAGTTCCATAGGTCATAAATTTCTATAGGGCGTAGTTCTAGAGGTTATAGTTCCACAGATCATAGTTCCAAAGTTAAAATTTCCAAAGGGCATAGTTCCATGAGTCATAGTTCCCAGGGTAACAATTCCAAGGTCATAGTTCCTGGGTTCATACTTTCATAGGTCATAGTTCCATAAGTCATAGTTCTAGAGGTCATTCTAGAGGTCATAGTTCCTTGGATAACAGTTCGAGAGGTCATAAAACCACTTAAATCCAATAGGGTGTCGATTTATTGGTGGGGTCAACAAAGTATTGGGACATCGAGGGGGTTTCCTTATAGAGTGCATGATGAATTACCTTATACTTGTTGGGTTGAAAGAGTAATGATAGAACCTTGCAGTATCTTCTACTAAAAAACTTGAAACAACATATATTTCCTTGATCATAAACTCATATTGAATGTTGTCTCTCTTCTATATCAAGAACATTGACCATAAAATTTTGTTGATCTACTTTTTTGGTTTTGAATTTTGATCAACACATAATTCTATATTCGGTCTCAAATTATGAAATATTTCTAGCAATTTTGTAGCAGCGTCCATATTTATATTTCCTCTCTCAACAAAAATGTCTTATTCCCAATCTTGGGCAATTTTCATTTGAAATTTTTCATTCTGCATGTACTGCAAAAAACTTATCTGGCCTATTGAAATGAAGGATTTCAAGACTTCAAGAGTCTCCTATATTGAAATAAAWGGAATGTTGTTTACGTGAGAAAGGGAATGTTGTTTACGTGATATTGTTGTGCTTTGAAATATTTCAAGACTCTCMTATATATATATTTTTATATGTTTATATAATCTCTGATAATTTGTGCAATGTGTCAAGGTGAGGAATTCATTGTGGAAACTTGGGCTAAAATATAATAGAAACCTGTCCAATATACAATCTCAATAAATAAAATTTCAACAAAAAATAGATCTTTGTGAGAAATTCCACACAGTGTTTCTCCAATGGTTCTAGAACCATATACAAATATGCTATAATGCATGGTGGGAACTGCTTATACTCTCACTAGTTCAAACGCTTGTAGTTTCTACAATGATTATCTATGGTTGTCTTTCCCTTGAATTCATATTGCATTTGAAAGATAAGAGACTGTGATTGTGCCTCGACAATTACATATTACATTGTATTGAAAGTATGTTGAATATGGCCATGGAAGGTGGATGTTTTGGCTACACCAATGGAATCTTTTATTCCTTTAATTCGAGCTACAATTTGTAGTTCTTTCAAAGCTAATATCAAAATTATTTGTTCGACAATAAATTTTTTTATTTTCACAGCTTTAATTTTGAAATTCCAAGGAAGACATGTAAAGGATATGATGATTATTTCATAAATTTTTTGATGTTCTTCTAGCATGGTTATTAAATGGCTAATTTATGTGTTAGTGAAAGAGAGGTGTCAAGTGTGGATATTTGTAGTTGGTAGTTTTTTTTGTAGGGATGTGTCATAGCACATCATTTGGAGTTTATCTCCTTGCGCTATGGATTTTTTTTCTCATTTTGTGGAATGTGCTTGACAAATCCTTCTCTCTTTTATATGGTATGTATTTGCATAATCTTACAAAAATAAAGAAGCCAAAGAAAAAGAAAAATATTGGTTCTTCTAGATATGACTATCAATGACTATAAATGACTATCATGATAATAAAAAGTTGATGTCAAAGTTCCATAAATTTGGCTTCTCCTTTTCATGTTTATTTTTCCATCTATTACCTACTTTGTTGAATAAAAGAGTTGTTATTTCCCTATGAAGCATGGAGATGTCTCCCCCAAATGTAGGTACCCCAAATGGGGACATATTGGTCTCAAGTACAGGGTAAAATCATGAAGATGGGTAACACTTATGTGACAATCGGGTCTCAAAAATTCCTAGCGGCAATTTTTCGGCCGAAAAAATGTTGCTAGGATTTTTTTCTGCCGAAAATTTGCACGTCAAATTGAACGGTGTCCTGACGGTGCCTTCAAAATTCATGTACAATGTGTTTAGAATGAATTATTTTCCTGTTGTAAGAATATTTCGGTCGAAATGTTTATTTTTAACGAATTCTGTTAAAATCTAGGTTTCAGTCGAAAGATGATTTCGGTCGAAAACATGAAATTGGGACTGAAAACGAAAACCAGAGAATTTCCCCAAGCTTACCTGAACTTTGAAGGTTGCAGACTCCTGCAAATACTAAGAATTTGATTTCTAAAATGACACCAGCATTTCCAAAATTGAATCTTCTTTCAATTCATATAATTTGATTTCATTTTATTTAGTTTTATCTAATTTTATTTAATTTAAAAAAAAAAATCATTGCATAATATTTTCAGCCGACATTATGATTCAGTGAAATGAAATATCGGTATCTCTAAAAATATACAGTGAAAAATTTAGAAAAAAATATATTCATAATCCTTAAACTGTTCTTTTCAAAAGGGTATATTTAGATTTTAGTTTTAAGTAAAAATTAAAATAGATATAAGGTGTAGAAAAACATGTGTTTAAAAGCTGCAACGTTTTCACCTTGGTCAACTTCAAAAAATTCTAGAAATTATAATATTCATCCGTTAGATTCAAAATTATAGTCATAATAAAACAGAGTCTCTGTAGATTGTTGCAGTGTATTTTGTTTCTTAAAAACATAAGTTTAATAATAGATACATTGTTGTAGAAAAAAGTTACTCATTATCATTCCTTTCATGTTTAAGGAACATACTGTTAAACAACTATCAAATTGGCATATCAAATCATGATAAAAAAAAAAAATTTAAAAATAGTCATTGGAAAGCTAACAAAATTCTTCACAAGTTTTGTCTTTACTATAAAGTGAAATTCTATATAAAAAAAATACTTTTGTATGTCGGAAGTTGAAGAACTTGTGAAAATATAGTTTGTTTTCTCACAAAACAAGCAAAAGTGTAACCCATCTTCATTATTTTACCCTACACCTAAATGAGGGTGGTAATTCTAGAGGAATGTCCAGGGCATCTTGGGATGTCTTTCTTGATTTTTGGATACCCTACAAGGATTGGTGGACATTCCCTTGGATGACTAACAATCTTATCCAAAAAACAATTTTGACCATTTTTGCACCCATTCCTATGAGATATATAGTTTGAGAAGTATGTTTAGCCTAGAAAGATGACACATAAAGATTATGGGGTATCCAAGGCATTTTTTTACTTTCTCAAAAAAAAATCTTGAGAAACTTCCATTGGAAGGAACTATGACCTATGGAACTATGACCTATGTAACTATGAAACCATGAACTATGACCTCTTAAGGTCTCCTCCACCGATCACATACCCCAAATACACAAGTGACAGCTAAGAAAACTCACATTTCTTGAGGTTAGCCAACCATTGGTTTTTTTTCAAAGTCTCTAACACCTACATGAGATGTGAGATGTGCTCCTCCCAAGCTTAGCATTTTCTTTTCCTACTTTCTCCTTTTTTTTCTCAATTACATTAGAGAAATAATGTCTCATGTATTTTTTGTCCAATCAAAATTTTATTTTCATTCATTTTCATTCCCATTTACATCAAAAGTACTATATTAATGCAAGGGTGAACATTGATTAGGATGGCATGGGGATATTCGCACCATGAATCGTATTTCCTACCTCAGCCATAGCCATGAACCTTGCCTATTCCAATCTTCGCAGAACCTAAGCCAATAGCCAATTTTTGTGGTGTGAATCCAAGTTGGATCAGGGCCACTTGAAAACTAAGTTATGATAGTTTTTTCCACATTCAAAGACAAAATAAATAAATAAATAAATAAATATTTAACACTCACAACAGTCAATAAAAAGTATGTTCTCTTATTTCAACACTTTAAAATGTATATAAATATTTTCTTTTTATTAATCAACAATAAATAAATTTTAAAAAATATTTAATTCTCATAAAGTGGAAATTATCTCGCACCATAAGTATTGTATGAAGGGGAAAATTTGAAAAATGGGTTGACCCCTAATCTAATTTTGGAAGGGCACTCATCGGATGCAAAATCTGATTTATAAATGTAATCCTCACATTTAGAAATCGGGAATTTAATACCAACAGAAGAGAGAATAATGAAGGATGTGCAGGTGATGGAGATGATGGGGACCCCCCTCAATGTCAATTGGAGTTAACACATGTAGTTACTCATGTTCCCAAGAGAAAAATGAATCTAGGTCCACAAGTCATATTTCTTAGGGTCACAGTTCTAGAGGCCATAGTTCCATTGGCCATTCCACATGTCATAGTTCCAAAGGGAATATTTCCAAAGGTCATAGTTTTTGGGGTCATGGCTCCACAGGTGATAGTTCTAGAGGTCATATTTCTTGGGGTCATAGTCCCACAGGTCATATTTCTAGAGGTCATAGTTCCACAGGTCATAGTTCCTAGGTTCATTCCACAGGTTATAGTTCCAAAATTCAAAGTTCCAAAGGGCATAGTTCCACTGGGCACATTTCTTTGGGTCACATTTCTAGAGGAAATAGTTCCATAGGTCATAGTTTCTGGGGTTATAGTTCCAAAGGTCATTCCATATGTCATAAAGTTCTAGAGGGTGTAGTTCTAGAGTTCATAGTTATACGGTTCATAGTTCATGGGGTCACAGTTCCAGAGATCATAGTTCTAGGAGTCATAGTTCATGAGGTCATAGTTCCACAGGTCATAGCTCCCCAAGTCATAGTTCATGGGGTCACAGTTCTAGAGGTCATAGTTCCAAAGGTAATTCCATAGGTCATAGTTTTATAGTTCAAAGTTCCAAAGGGTGTAGTTCCATTGGTCATAGTTCCATGGGTCATAGTTATTGGGGTCATCGTTCTAGAGGTTATAGCTCTCGGGTCCTAGTTCCTAGGGTCATAGTTTCAGAGTTTATTCCATAAGTCATAGCTCCAGAGGTCAAAATTCCAAAGGGCATAGTTCCAAAGTTCATAGTTCCATAGATCATAGTTTCATAGTTCAAAGTTCCAAATATATGACCTCGAGAACTACACCCTTTGGAACTTTGAACAATGGAACTCTGACCTGTGAAACTATCACATGTGGAACTACACCCTCTAGAACTTTGACCTATGGAATGACCTCGGGAACTATGACCTCTCAAACTGTGACCTCAGAAACTATGAAGTGTGAAACTATGACCTCTGAAATTGTGAACCCATGAATGATGACTTGTAGAAATATGACCTCTAGAACTATGATCTCTAGAATTGTGACCCCACGAACTATGACCCATAGAACTATGACCTCTAAAACTGTGACCTCATATTTCATGGGATCACAGTTTCATAGGTCATAGCTCCAGAGGTCATTCCACAGGTCATAGTTCCAAAGTTCAAATTTCCAAACAGCGTATGACCTCTGGGTCATACGCCTAAATTGAAACTTTGAACTTTGGAACTATTTCATGTTGAACTATGACCTCTGGAACTACGCCCTATAGAACTTTGACCTCGGGAACTATGACCTGTGGAATGACCTCTAGAACTTTTACCGTATGAACTATGAAGTGTGTAACTATGACCTATGGAACTGTGACCCCAAGAACTATGACCCATGGAACTGTTACCTCTGGAACTACGCCCTTTGGAAGTTTGAACTCTGGAAATATGACATGTGAAACTATGACCTTTGGAACTACGCCCTCTGGAAATTTGACCTATGGAACTATGACATGTGGAAATATGACCCCAAGAACTATGAATTGTGGAACTATGACCTCTAGAATTATGACCCTAGGAACTATGACCTGTTGAATTATTACCTGTGGAACTACATCCTCTGGAACTGTGACCCCATGAACTATGACCCATGGAACTATGATCTCTAGAACTACTCCCTTTGGAACTTTGAAATTCGGAGCTATGACCTATGGAATGACATGTGGAATGACCTGTGGAACTATGACCTTTAGAACTGTGACCCTAGGAAATTTGAACTTTGGAACTATGGCCCGTGGAACTATAACCTATGGAATTATGCCCTCTAGAAATTTGACCCATGGAACTATGACCTCTAGAATGATCTCTAGAACTATGACATCTCGAACTATGACACAAGGAGATATGAAGTGTGGAACTATTACCTATGGAATTGTGACCCCGAGAACTATGACCTATGGAACATACCTCTGGAACTATGCCCTTTGTAACTTTTAACTCTAGAACTATGACCTGTGGAACTATGACCTTTTGGAACTACACCCTCTGGAACTTTGACCTCTAGAACTATGATATGTGGAACTATGACCCCGGGAACTATGACCTTTGGAACTACACCCTCTAGAAATTTGACCTCTGGAACTATGACCTCGAGAGCTACACCCTTTGGAACTTTGAACTATGGAACTATGACCTCTAGAACTATTCCCTATAGAACTTTGACCTCTAGAACTATACCCAAAAAAACATCATTTAGGGCCTCAAAATGGCCCCGGAAGTTCAAGACCCGAAAAAACTGCTAAAAATAGTAAATTGTGCGAAAACTGAAAAACTGAAAGAAGCAATGGTGCGGGTCCAAGTGGAATAGGTGGGTGGCCACCAATATCCACCTGGATCATTCCTACCCCCTTAGGAAGCAATGGTCCCCATTGCGTTGATTTCCTCCATGAGATGAGGAAACTTCTCCTGAACTTGGTCCCTGGTGATCCATTTTCCTTGGTGAAGGAGTTAGCCTACTTTGACAAATCGATATAGCGGTATCCTTTGTTTGTAGGTGTGCTTGATCTGTGTATCCATGATCTGATCAGTTCTATCTTGTTCCATGCAGTCTAGATTTAACTCTGTTAGTGTGAGTTGTTCTACCATGTTGGATGTGTCTAGTAGAGGTGGAAAGTAGGGCCGAAGGCGGTCCACATTGAAC
>JZKD02S1705603.1:107836-120486 GCA_000966675.3 Picea glauca
TGTTTTTTGAAAAACATCAAATTGTAATTACAATCAATTATATTATTTACAATATTTTTAATTTGAGTTCTATACTTTGAATTTTGTACTTTCTGAATACAGTCCCAATGTGTGTTGTGTGCTCGATCATCATATGTGCATGCACACCTGGTTGAACTTCTTCCTATCGAAAATCTCTATTGACATTATCATCGTTTATTTCTTCAATATTTGCACGTTCTTGTTTCTTTCTCCGATAAAGCTCTTTCCTTTGTTAGATTTGGCGAGTATCATCTCAAGTGTGATCATATTTTCTCTTGCGCAAACTTTTGTTTCCCATGACTTTTATAGTTATCTGTAAAATATATGTTCAACAAAAACTTCACCTTGAAAAAATGCTCAATATTTATCTTTCAACATATAAATTGTTATTCCAATAAAAACTTGAACTAACATCATTTACCTTATTCAACAAAAACCAAAAACATGATTCGAAACTTTGTTTAAGTGTTCTAAAAAACCACCATGTATCGATATCGATCCTCCGATTAAGCCTATGGAACAGAGGGAAGAAATAAAGAAAGAAAAGAATACAACTGCAATCAATAATAGAAATGCTTTGAAATACCTATCCTCGAGCTTATATCTTTTTGTTCATTTGATGGATTGTGTTAAATGTGTTCGGCCGAAATCCTATTTATACAATTTGGTGTGAAAGAAAATCATACGACGTGTCGTTTCATTTTTTCCGATGGACAAAATTCGTTCGACCGTCTTTCGGCCGAAAGAATTAGTTTTTCGGTTGAAAGACTTGGAAACCGTTCAGTTTTGACAGTTTCCGTTAGATTTTAGTCTTTCGGTCGAAAAAAGGAAATTGGAACTGAAAACTAAAACCAGAGAATTGCCCCAAGCATAACTAAACTTCAGAGGTTGCGGACTCCTGCAAACATTGAGAATTTGGTTTCGAAAATAACACCAGCATTTCCAAAATTGAATCTACTTTCAAATCTTATAATTTGTTTTCATTTTCTTTATTTTTATCTAATTTTATTTAACTTTTTAAAAAAGTCACTACATAATATTTCTAGCGGACATTATGATTCGGTGAAATGAAATATCGGTATCTCTAAAAATATACAGTGAAAAATTTAGAAAAAAATATATTCATAATCCTTAAACTGTTCTTTTCAAAAGGGTGTATTTAGATTTTAGTTTTAAGTAAAAATTAAGATAGATACAACGTGTAGAAAAAAATGTGTTTAAAATATGCAATGTTTTCAGCTTAGTCAACTTCAAAAAATTCTAGAAATTATAATATTCATCCGTTAAAATCAAAATAATAGTCATAATAAAATAGAGTCTCTGTAGATTGTTGTAGTATATTTTGTTTCTTAAAAACATAAGTTTAATAATAGATACATTGTTGTAGAAATAAGTAACTCATTATCATTTATTTCATGTTTAAGGAACATACTGTTAAACAATTGTCAAATTGACATATCAAATCATGATAAAAAAAATTTGAAAAATAGTCATTTGAAAGATAACACAATTCTTCACAAGTTTTGCTTTTACTATAAAGTGAAATTCTAAATAAAAAAAATACTTTTGTATGTCGGAAGTTGAATAACTTGTGAAAATACAGTTTTTTCTCTCATAAAACAAGCAAAAGTGTAACCCATCTTCATGATTTCACCCCTTCCATAAATGCATATTTTTGTTTTCCGTAAATGCGCATTTTGGCTTCCGTAAATGCGCATTTACGAAATCCAAAATGCGCATATACAGAAGAGAGATTTATGGAAGCCAAAATGTGCATATACGGAAGCTCTATTCCGTATATTCGCATTTTGGCTTCCGTAAATGCACATTTTTTCCTTCCGTAAATGCACACATATACGCAAACTCTCTTTTGCATATGCACATTTTGTCTTCCGTATATGATCATTTTGGCTTCCGTATATGCGCATTTTTTCCTTCCGTAAATGCGCATATATGAAAGCCAAAATGCGCATATATGGAAGAGATATTTCGTATATGCGCATTTTGGCTTCCATATATGCGCATTTACGGAAGCCAAAATGCGCATATACGGAAGCTATCTTCTGTATATGCGCATTCTATCTTTCGTATATGCACATTTTGGCTTCCATAGATGCGCATATACGGAAGAAACGACAACAAATAATCTCCTGTCGAAGGAAAGGTGACAACCATCCGAAGCAAAATTTCACCCAGGAGAAAGAAACAACCAATTCAGGAAGATTCACATAATGAGGTGAGTTCAAATGTGGTTACTTATGTATGTGAATTCCTCTAGAAACCAAAAATCGTTATGTATGTGAATTGTTCTTCAAACACAAAGAATCCTTTCCCTTTAAGGGATTCCATCGTTGCCTCTGTGACCTTGACAAGCTCGGTTCCTATGAGCATACTTTTTCATTAGTATAAAGGATTAGTATATATATCGATATATATACTAAATATATATACAAGTATATATATTGAGTATATATACTGGTATATATACCGAGTATAAGCACATATATTGATGAAATAACATTTGATAAAAGTGGTTTTCTCTAGCTTGATGAGCTTGGGAAGGAAGAGTTTGATTCATAAATGGTAATATCTTTTCCAAAAATCTTGTACAAGAACAATATTTATTTTCAACCATATTTTTGACCCATACATTTTGAGAAATAATTTCTTTTGGGATAGAATTGTTACAAAATAACTTGTATGAAAAGGATCATTGAAAGATATTTTGCCCTAATTTTTGCATTAAAATCAATGGTATGAAGGTGTAGTTGTTACCTTCTCTGTCATGACTTTGCTTCATCGAAAGGACCCTAGGTCCCTTCACCCAAGCTATGATAAACATAGTAGACATCTGACTTTGATACATTGGCATATCCAAAGAAAACACAGGAGATCTCTTGATAAGATAAGGGAGTTATAGGAATGGATGGAAACACATGTTTCCAGGTATGAGGACTAGAATATCAAGGAATATCTAGGGGCTTGCAGATATGGAGGGGTTCAACCAACATTAGTTTGCTTACTTATCCATTCATTCATTATATTTCTCCTTCGATTCATGCTCTATTTAAGTCATCTCTAGTCAGTTAGAGATGGCTGAGTATGGGTAAAAGGAGTTAGGTAACTAACCAAACATGTAACTCAACTCACAATTACATGAAAATAATTTTTTTTAGCATTTAATGATGTACATGACTTTACCTTGAGCAACCTGCATATAAGTGTGTTGTATAACTATCAGGGCACGTACAAGTTCCAAAAAAGTGTTTTCTATGTGTTTGAAGAATAATTCACATACATAAGGCTTTACTGCTTCTTCCTTGATTCATGTGTGACCGAGTTTTGGTGCATGAGCTATGTAAACAATGCAAGACATGGTCCCTATTCTTTGACAATAAAAGAAAGAGGAAATTTATCACTATGCAACTCAAAATTTCTGGGATTATCGTTAAGAGCTCATTGAAATGGTTGGATTCTTCGAATCCTTGTTAAGAAAGAAGTGGAGATAATTGGAGGCTTTGACCTAGAAGGAATTTTTGTGGCCCACATGTTATCCATTAGTTACCCCACAGTATTTAGTAGGGTGCAATAAATTTTGCAAGGGGGAGACAACAATAAATAATCTCCTGTCGAAGGAAAGGTGACAACCATCTGAAGGAAAATTTCACCCAGGAGAAAGAAACAACCAAACAAGGAGAATACTCCCAGAAGGAGGAAGAAGACTATGATGAAACATTCACTCATGTTGCTAGACATACTTATATCAGAGCCGTTATGTCTCTTATTGCTTCCATGGGATGGATTTTACATTAGATGGATGCAAAAACAACTTTCCTCAATGGAGCAGTCAAAGAAGAAATATACATTGAACAACCTCAAGGATTTGTAGTACATTCCAGAGACACTCATGTTTGCAGACTAAAGAAATCTTTATATGGACTCAAGCAAGCTCCAAGAGCTTGGTATGCTAGAATAGACAACTACCTAATGAGACTTGGTTTCTCCAAGAGTCATGCAGATCCAAATCTGTACTACAAAGTCGTGAACAATGCACCTGTGATTCTACTGCTATATGTCGACGATCTATTCTTGACAGGTGAAGAGTCTCTCATCATCCAATGTAAAAAGAAACTAGCTTATGAGTTTGATATGAAAGATCTTTGTCTCATGCATTATTACTTAGGACTAGAAGTATGGCAAAAGCGTGGTGAAGTATTCTTTGGACAAGGAAAGTATGCAGTAAAGATTCTTTAGAATTTTGGAATGATGGATTGCAAATCCATGGACACTCCTATGACCGTAGATATAAGAAAAGTAAGAGACTCAGATTATGATCCAGTAGACCCGTCCCTATATCAAAAATTGATTGGGTCATTGATGTATTTAGTAAATACTCGACCAAACATTTGCTTTGTCGTAAACACACTAAGCCAATTCTAGGTGGAACCCAAACATGAGAATTGGATAGTTGCAAAGCATGTTCTAAGATATATTCGTGGGACACTAAACTATGATTTAAAATATACCGCATCCAGTGATATACAAATTCATGGATTCACATATTCAGATTGGGTAGGAAGTGCAGAAGACAGAAGGAGTAATTCAAGGATGTGTTTCAGCTTGGGCTCCACTATGATATCTTGGGGCAGCAGGAAACATTATTTTTTCTCACTCAACATAGCAGAAGAAGAATATATCGCAGAATGCGAAGCATGTACAGAAGCAGTATGGCTGAGAAAGCTGATTTTTGGATTATTTGATCAGGTTCCAGATTCGACCATAATACACCGTGACAATCAGAGTTGTATAAGGCTATCAGAACACCCAGTGTTTCATGAACAGTCGAAACACATTAAGATCAAATACTACTTTATTCGAGATAAATTCTAGGAAGGAGAAGTGAAGCTCCATATCCCCACAGATGAGCAAACATCAAATATTTTGACAAAGCCTCTGTCCAGAATAAAGTTTGCATACTTACGAGACAAATTGGGGATCATGAAAATAACTCCCTTAGTTGAAAGGGAAGAGATGGCTCTCTGGGTTGGGAGGGAGCACTGACATATCATTGATTTATGGACAATCATTTTTTAGCTTTGAAAAATGATCCAGGATGGGCAGTTCATTTTCAGTTCAGAAAGTGGTTTGATATTTCTGACGGACAGGCATTTTCCAGTTCAGAAAATGGTCTAGATCGAACGGTGATTTTCGTAATGAAAATGGTTCTATGGATTTTTTATGTACCATGGACAATGATTCCCCTTATGGCTAGTGTGGGGGAATGGTCTAGGACAGTCTCTCTTCTTGATAGTCACTCTCATTAGTGGTCAAGAAGACTGGTCTGTCTCACCGAACAATCATTATTTTGAATATCATAGTTGTGAGAAGTTTCGAAGAATGGTCTCTTTTGGAGGTTGGTGCAGGATAGTCATTTCCTTAGGAAATGGTCTAGACAGTCATTCCCTAGGGTAGATTCATTCTCTCCAGGTTTCACTTTGTTTAGTGCCGGAGGAATGGCCCAGATAGGTGAATGGTCCAGGTTCAACAATTAAGGACATGCATTCCCTAGGGAAGACTCATTCTCTCCAGGTTGCACTTTGTTTAGTGCCAGAGGAATGGCCCAGATAGGTGAATGGTCCAGGCTCATAAATCAGGGAAACTATTCTTCCATGCTTGAGAAGAATAGTTCAAATAGCCCATCGTTGATGTTTTACTCTCCGAGGGCAAATGTTCTTCTAGATCTCACAGATGTGAGTGGAAGAATGGCCCAGATGACTCAGTTATATCATGATATTGTTTCTGTGCAGGTTGATATCAGATGATATGATTACTATGGAGACTATATGTCTCTAGAAAGTAGAGGTATGCTAATATGGTGGATATGTTTCACTGGTTATGACTATGTGTCACAGATTGAGTAGTTGTGTACTAATATGGATAGACACGGTTGTGTTCTATTAGTTGACATTGTACTAGTTGTCATGGAGATTATCCAGATGGATAATGATGACGATGCTCGTGATTTAATTAGCCTATGTGGCTATAATGATGCTACCAGTTAAATGGTTTGTTTGTGCTCAGGACCATTATATGTTATACCTCCCTAGCTAGGAGGGAGTGTTGATATTATGGTAGCTATGGAAGGTATTAACCTCCATTTGTGACCTTTGACAAGATTAGAATATTATGGAAGCAAGAAAATATTTAGATATAACCCTAGAAGAGAAGTCGGCTAAAGGAAATATTATATACTAAGTAATTAGAACCTAGAATGAGAAGTTGGCCCAGACAATCTGACAGAAGCAATATAAATATAGAAGGCCAGTGTTAATTTTAGCCAAGATTCTTAGAACTTCAGAAGTACACTTGTGCGCACTGCAGGAGGCTAGTTTGTGCGCAAGTCTTGGGAGCAACTTCTGTTGGTAGTTCTGCATTCTACATTTTCAGTTTTTCTGGGTTGGACTCTCTGATTAGTTTTGGTTATCTTTGCTTGGTGCATTAGCCTTGGTTGGCTATAGTACTAATATTGACTTTGAATCTCATTTTGTGATTGGAGGGTGTACTTCTCAACAAAACCTACCATTGACAATATAGAAATGATAAGAAAAGTATATTTATACATATTATAAATTTCTTGCCTTGCCATCAAACCACATGGACAAGTTGAACGTTGTTGGGTAATTTCCAAGAATTCATTCATGAAATCATAAACATGTAAATAGTGGCACAAAAAATAAAACATAAGTTGATTGTTACATTAAATCCTTTGTGAAAGTTCTAATTGAATTAGAAAGGAGATATTCCCTTTAAAGACATATCACTAACCCGAGATGTCACCATATGTAATTTTTTTCTTTCCCACTATCCAGTTCATAAGTAACATATTTGAGGCTCTGCTAGTCAACCACCAGCCTACCAAAATTTGGACTCTTCACTTGAATGGATGCATTAGCTCAATAATATTATTCCATTTCACCTAGAGCATGTCCCATCTAAACAAGTTTTTTCATAATGTGTTTGTCCCACTAGTATCGTACATATGATGTGAATAAAGTATCTAGATGACGTTGGAAATAGTATCAACAAGCGTTCATGCAGAGGATTAGTATGAAACATAATAAATGTATTGTTTCATAATAGTACCAAATTCTATGTTGTGTTTCCATTGTGGGTGCATTGAACCCTATAGAGGTTTTCTCTATAGAGGAACACTCTATTCAAAATCAAGTCCATGCGGTGATGGTTACAAACTTTTGAAGGAAATTCGACTGGAGGTTAAGCTAATCAACTTCATCAAGATTGAAAAATTTCAAGATAGTGGGTTATATCCTTCCACCTATGGATTTATTTGATGTTTGAGGTATTTTGATCGGAGATAGCATATCCTATCTCAAATCTTATATGCTCTATTTAGTGAATTTGTGGAGTATTTGAAATTCGGACAACTTGAGTTTTTTTTCCCTTGGCACTTTGACTGGTTCTCATCCATACTTTGAATTTGAACATGTTACCTGTCATTATGGATGGACATTGTCACCCAAATCATTAACACTTTTTCCTAACAATTATATGAAAAGCATCCGCAAGGCTCTTACAAAAATGATTACTTTTTTTTAATTTTTAACCAACTTTATGCCTAAAAGTTTCTTAACTACAACCAAACCCCTAGATTTTAACATAGATAGAAATAGATAGTATTTTACTACATTAGTTTTTATTCAAAATATTGTTTATTAATTTTTTATAAATGATAACAAATAGTTCATTCAATTAGCTTACCTTGAAAGGACACCGCGAAACTTTTACCCCCCTGAATATGTCTAAGAGTTATTTAGTGAATTCTACTCAGTTGAGGTAAAGAAGGTGGATCCATAATGTAACACTCTTCACCACTCCATTGTGACATTTCCATAGGGGTTCTCATAGCCCTTAAATTCCTTCTTGATCAAAATTGGGAGACTGGACATGATTGTGGTCAATTTGAGGATTCTTAATTGTTCAACAAGAGGTTGCACCTCTTCACCACAAGGTTGTGCCCCCCGATACCTCTTTAATTTCATCATCATTGTAATTATTTCCAACCAAAAGTGTGACTAATTCCTTATCAAAAACTTGTGATGCTAAATCAATGAACCTTGGAAGATGATTTGATGTCAAAATTAGAATGACCTCCATTAAAACCTATTTGATGTTGAAATTAGAATGGCCTTGATTAAAACCTATGCCTTTCTTGCTGGAGTAGAAAGAAGTGTGACATCTATTATGCACATAATTAAAATTGCCCCTATTAAAATCCTATGCTTTTCCATACCTAACCTTTCCATTTCTCTTACATCAATAGTTTGTTCACAAGCCATTKCTCTTCTTGAAGACTTTATTGATTGATTATTATGCATGTTCCTCATCTTCATAATAATCGTATCAACTATTTATCTTAAAACAAGTGATAGCCTCTATGAATTTGATAAATTAATCCAAAATCACAATGTCACTCTCCAATACCAATATATCACAATAATCGATAAAAGGATTAAAATCATAATGTCACTCTCCAATACCAATATATCTCGCAATAATCAATAAAAACTTTACACTACATTTGCTAAGGTAGATTTTCATATATTGCAAAATATCATTTTCAAAGGTAGATGTTCATATTGCATACTAACATTTTCAAATGAGGAGGCTAAGTGTGTTAGGAGGGTTGGTAAGTTAGGTGTCAAGGCTTTAGGGTTAATGGGTAGTAGGTAAGGTGTAGGGTGTTACTTTTAATAGGTTAGGGGTTAGAAGAATATGTGTTAACCGGTTGGGTGGCCATGTTTACATTTAGTGAATTAGGTGGTGTCAAGAGATTAGGTCCAAGGAGGTGGATGTTATCTTAAGATTTAAAAGGGTTTGATGTTCGAAGAATTGATGGCCTAAGTTTAAGGGTAGGAAATAAAGGTATAATATTGCTAGAGGGATTTAAAACCCATATTGATAATATAAAAAACTATGATAAAAAAACTAATAGAAAACAACAATGGAGTATTTTCTATGCAAAACAAACATTGAATGTTACTAAAAAATAAATTTTATGATTTAAAAACGGTGATAGTATTTTCCATGGAAAACAAACATTGAATTTTATGATTAGTGGCAACCGTCATTTCCTCTAAGATACACTCTCATGGACAATAGTGACCAAAAATATTCAGATCTCTACCTTACCATGGCAGAAATAAATTTCAAATTTTCTTTTTTTCAATTTTTTTTCCACATCCCCACTACCAAATTACTGCCATGACAAGACCAAATCACTGCAATGGGCAATAATAAATTCTCTAAGTAATCATGGAAAAAATAATTTTTTTAAATGACGTACTCGAATTTTAATAGATTTAACCAAAATGATGAAAGAATATTCTTTGTTGTATCCACAAATTAAATAAGATTAAAAGAATATTTTTCATTGTATCCACAAATTAAACTTCAAGATTAACACAGATAATTCTAGTTCATGTTATTTTGCCTCCCTTAATCAAAGGTCAAGATTAACACAGATAACCTTGGTCCATGTTATTTTGCCTCTTAATTAGATGGGCACCTGATTAACACATTATTTTTTTACCTCTCCTAATCAGATGGGCACCTGATTAACACAAATTATTCATTAACCTGCTTGTTCTTTAATTATTTGGACTCCTGACTAATACAAACTATTTATTAAGATAACTCTAGTCCATGTTATTCTGCCTAATCAGATGGGCATCTGATTAATACAAATTATTCATTAACCTACTTGTCCTTTAATCATTCGAACTTCTAATTAATACAAACTATTCATTAACCTGATTATCCTTTAATCATTAGGGCATCATTACAACAATTGATTAACACAAATTATTCATTACAGCCACTGGTTAAGTGGCTAGGCTAGTAGTTATAAACTCTTACGAGCGAACCAAAAAAAACCATACAATCATGAAATTAACATTTTTGTTCTGAAATATTAGCATTTATGTTCCTAAATAGAAATATAAACAGTTCAATTAATTAGCAAAAACATAATATTGCCGCCATTCATACACCTATTTATGAATTTTACAAAAAGAACCTTCTCCTGCAAGCCAAAAACTATTTTATATTAACTACCTTGGAAATTACTGTCACACGTTAGCCTGTGTTCTTCATCGCCGAGGAATGAATGGATACCATTCAGACAGAGAACTCGATTGATCTTTTGTAAAAAACTGTCACTATTTAATTCAAAGGTTTCAAAAACATCTAACTCCTACAAAATGATACTCTGATGTCCGTCTCATAGATCGATATGTTCATATAATAGCAATCGCAGGTCTACTCTTCCTAAAAAAGGAGGCAATATGAATGCCGGAAAATGAGGGCTGTGAGAACATCTTCACTTTGTCCGCTGAAGACTCTCATGCATGCGTCCCTCGTCTGGTATGATGCATCTTGTTGAATAAATTGATGACATTCATCCCCAGTCCAACGCTTGAATTATTCACTTTGCTGCGCTACTAACTGCGCGACTACTATGAGCAAAGTAAGAATATTACTGGGCACAGTGTTCTGGATGGTCTCCACTGTTTCCCTTACCGAAGGAATGCGGTTCTCCAACATTGCGAGCAAGAACTCGTCCGATTGTGTTCTTTTCAGATATGCACCCACATATGATGCGCGGATCCAGTTCTTCTCTTCTCTCGTTTTCAAATCGGGAGAGCTCCTGATAATCTCCTCTGCCTTCACAAAAAGACTTACAAATTCTGCGGATATAGGAAGATCCACATTGAGACGCTGTTGATGAGGAATGGATTTCACCATTTCTTTGTCACGCAATTGTTCATATTGTACATTTAACGACTTTAGGGCGATTCTGACAGAGTGCTCCAGAATGCATCACCTGCACTTGCACTTGAAACCCCAATCCTCGCACCTAGCTTCGCGCTGCGGCAAGGGGGCGAGGGTATCAAAATATGACATAGTGATCTCCTCTCCTCTCTCTCAATGAGCTTAGTGGCATGAATAAACATGGCACTTCCCACTTCCAGCCATCTTGCATTTGACAAACAGGAATGGCTAATGAGGGATGGAAACAGCCAAATACCGGTAAAATTATGGTCTTCCTGGATGAGTCTAGATCCACCGAACGATTTCCGACTCGTAATATCCCGAATGCGGTTAACATCCAACTGTAAATTTTCCAAACTGGTGGTGATCTAGTTACTGAGGAAGATTGGTATCAAGTGAATCTAATTCAACTAACGAACCATTCTGATCAACTTCGTAGAAAGCTAAGGTTGAAGAAGTCCGCCTCTCAGTTCAAATTTCAAATTTCACATTTCAAGCCCGCCTCTCGGTTCAAATTTTAAGCCCGCCTAAATTCAAATTTAAATTTCATGTCATATCCATCCATGGGTGCATGTCATGGCTTTGAAAACTGACATAATTAATGGCAAATGGTGGGGTGCGGGTGGGGAGGTATGGGAGTAGGCTACCTTTTCAAATTTCAATTTCAATTTTCAATGAAGCACACTGGCTCAAATTTCAAATTTCAATGAAGCGCACTGGTTTAAATTTCAAAATTTCAATGAAGCACACTGGATGGAGGATGCATGCACTAACGGTTGCCGCACTATTGGACCAAGAGCTTGCCTCCATTCATAACTCCCACTTCATCTACGTCAAGTACCGAGCTACGGAAGTCTGGTACGTCAAGTACCGAGCTACGGAAGGCTGACAACGTCTGGGGGATAGTGCGACAACACAAACGAGAAGTCGCCGGAGAACCCTACAGGAAGGACACTCGGGAGCAGTGATCAAATTTGAAGGGAAGGTTCTAATTTCTTTGAGGACACTCGGGAGCAGTGATCAAATTTGAAGGGCAGGTTCTAATTTTTGTGAGAAGGGTATATAATCATGCAACCCTTCTAGAATGAAAAGTTCGTAGAAAAATTGCATTTCAATTGACAATAATAAATTGTGTTCACACTTCATAAAAAAACGTGTTAAATAAAATATTACATTTTTAATCAAATTTATTTCTAATAAAATAATTAGTACAAGCTAAATGGCTAACTAGTTGGAAAATATTACAATTATAACAACATCAAATAGATAWTTAGTCAAATTTGAAAATGTAAATTCATAGAGAAACAAAATTTGTAAATTGTATTAATTCTTTTAAAACTGAAATAATACATTTTGTCCCCAAAACAAAGTTATACTTGAGTGTTTTTATCCGTCATATTTCATCTATCCCCAACTCATGTCCATCCTTAAACCAACATAACCCCAAAAAGGTTATTATGTAATACATTAGTCAAAAAAAACTTTGGAAATTAACTGCCACCCCAAAAAGGCTACTATGTAATACATATGTCTAAAACAAATTTGGAAATTAACGATAAACCCCCAAAAGTTGTTCCTTTTGGAAATTAACTTGTCACCTGCTCCTTGCAACTTAGCCTTGCACAATATCCTGCAATGATTAAATTCAATATGTTTGAGAAAGACTCATTACAAAAGAAATCGTTGGTGCAATATTTAGAGTAATACCTCAAACATATTCAAAGTAATACCTCTTGTTTATTGATACTAGTATAACCATTGATATGATGTTAACTATG
>JZKD02S1705603.1:173436-184733 GCA_000966675.3 Picea glauca
TCTGACAAAAAGCAAAGAATACCCATCTTTCTGCTAAACAAAATGGATCGAACTCGTAATTCATTAGATCTTTTTGATAAGTGTAGGCCAAATATCGTAAGTGAATAAGTCCCGGATGTCCAGTTATTTGATAACCAATTTCATTCTTGAGGAAATTATGACTGTAAGGCAAATTTGATTCAAATTTATAAATGTTTTTTTCCATCATTAGAAGCTGAACTAGTAATTCTATCTCTTTTTCGTAGATATCCACACTAGAACACCATTTGTTCCACTCTCTTATTATAGTTATAGGCGAATTAAGCTTTCTATTCTTCATCTTCCTCTTCATAGAAGAAGAGCTGGATGTGTCCCCTATATAAGATAACCAGAGATTAGGCACGAAAGGATTCATAATTGCTAGGAGTCTAAAGAAATTTCAAAATAGAGAAAAAAAATAAAACATGTACAAGAAAACAAAAGGATGGAAGATCGATGGGAAATAATCTTGTTGCTAGTTATGTTCTAAAGGTGTCTTGTCTACAGGTCCATATTTGGATGTCAGAATGTTGAATAACATCAAGGAATATCACATAACACGTCCTTTTAACCTAGGGACAATTGACGAGAGATGTTTTGCAATATCCTGCACATTATCCAAGCCTAATTACCTTGAGGTTGCATAGGTATAATAAAGAGATTGGTGAGGTTGTGCTTGAGTACCTTGAGGAGATCACCAGATGCTTAACTACAAGGGTTGTTCCAGATGGGTACACATCCATGCAGAAGAAGCATTTAGTTTCTTGCTCAACAGATTATCAACTCATTGCAAGGAAATTGTACAAACCAGTGATAGATGTAATAATTCGGTCTTGCATCCTCAACCATGAATGCATATACATACTTTGGGAATGACACAATGGGGTTGCAAGATGAGACTCAAGAGGTAAAATAACCGCTGGGAAGATATTACAGGCAGGGTTTTGGTGGCCTAAACTGTTTAAAGACGCCAAGGAGTATTGCCAAAGCATGCTATTTTTGTTGGAGAATGGGTATACCTTTGAGGAGGGATAGATTTCCTTTACACCTAGTGGTTTTATTGCAACGTTTTGAGAAGTGGGAAGTGGATTTTATTGGGCCCATCAACCCTCCTACTTGGCACTCTGGCGCTAGATATATTATCACCTCAACCAATTACCTTACAAGATGGGTAGAAGCAACCTGAATGCAAGACTACAATATGCATATAGGTGCTCGGTTTCTTTTTGAAAACATAATTACTAGGTTTGGTTGCCTCATGAGCCTAACAAGTGATCAAGGTAAATATTTCATAAATTTCCACAATTGAAACCTTAACTAAAAAATTCATGATACAACAATGTCATACTGCATATTGGTTGAACCAAAAAAGTGCATCAAACGAGTTCTTCTTTATTCTTCTAACTTATCCTTCTCTTCCAACTTATCTTTGTTAATTAGTTGTAACTTGCCATTGAATTTACAGGTTGTCCTATTATGCACTGATATGGATTGACAAGAAATGAAACAGTCTGATCTATCTATATCCATGCTACCTAATCAACATATGCATAAACTTATAGTTGTAGTCATTTTTTTTGTATATACATTGTTGTTTTCTAAACTGTTGAACTCAGCTATCAATATCAATATCAAATTGTACAGTACCATGAAAATGTATACTGGAAGCACATAATATTGTTGAATCCATAATAGAATGGGCAAGTCATTACTATCATATCAGTGCTCCCACAGACTTCCAGTTGAATTTTGAAAAGCTACAAGATGTTATGCCCATTTACCTCTACATAACATGTTCCAATTTGGGTCACAAGCTACCACCAATAATGAACATCCGCAAGTTCTTTTCCTGTCATCTCATTGTTCAATTATTTTCATTTTTAGTTCCCTTATAATTTATGTAATTTTTTTATTAATCTTTACTTAGCAGTTCCTTTATGGATATGCTCAAGAGAAGTTCTTTTCTAGATATGCTCAAGAGTAACATTATTATTTGGCTGCCTTCTTGCTAAAGAATAACATGATTATTTGGATTCCTTCTTCAGGGTATATAGACCACTACCCAGAATAAAATAAAAGATCCAGAAACAAGGGCATTCATAAAAAATGGTATGCTTGCAACACCCCATAGATTGTCTGCACTAGACCAGGAGACAATAAAGAAGACTTTACTGTTTTGCAAGAGGGACACACCATTGGAAATGATAAGATATCATCAATTTTTAATGATGTCAATGTCAATGATGTCAATGTTGTTTCATGTCCCCCGGTTCTGAAATAGTGAAAATTGGTTCTAAAGAATTCAAGACAGTGACACATCTCTTCCTGTTGCAAATGAAATAATTGAGCAACTTGATCTTTCAGATCAAGACGTGACATAAATAGCTGACTTAGATATAGAGAATGTATAACTGACAGAACTGTAGTTGAATAGCTATAGCTATTTCAGATCAAGACGTGACATAAATAGCCTACTTTGTTTGTTGATGAAATGAGAATTTGAAATTTTAGACCCTTAAAGCCCAAACCAGTCCCAAAGTTTTCCTTTGCGACTTGGTAAATACTAAATATCTATCTAATCAAGGAAACATACCTTAGCTCCCATGATTCTTTAGGTAGGAATTTCTGCATGTCCTTGTGATTCTTTAGGAAGAAAGTTTTGCATTAGTTTTGTGTCACAAAGCACTAGATAGTGTGCCTAATCACCTCCATTCTTTTCCGTGTTGTGGTGACATGTGTGCCTAGTCACCACTAATCTTGACCTATCACTACCTTTGCTAACTACTACTCCTATGATTGGTGCAATTTCTGTGAACGTCTCTATACATATGCTGCAAGTAGACGAAGTCATGTACACCACGGGTAATTCTTTTTCTTACATGTTAGATCCATCAATTCCTTGTAACCCTAGCTAATTGTAACATACCCTCCGTTGAGACATAATATAAGTGAGTACAGTAGTGAATTTTTTTTTTAAACATTAATTAGAACAACAATTACACGAAAATAACAGACATTAATAATTACACATTATCTTCTCAACTATCTCACTACACAACCAGATTCAAATAAACCATCATTGTGAATCATAGATCATCGACATCACATAAAGGTAACAAAGATGTTTTACCCGCCCAACCTACCCTGCAAGGTTAGGACCTCCAAGACACATAATCAACGCTCAAGTCCAGGATTCATCCGATTGATTATGACCATTTAAGGTCTCATGACTGGCGACTGTTCTAAGGAACAAGGAGATATCTAATTCCCATAACTCCAATCCTATTCCAAAATTCAAGACTAGAATCATCAACCATACATAACCATTAATTCTTCAAGGTACATTAAATCAATCTACTATTGTTAATAAAATGAATTGCGTTATTCAATCAATCGTAATATTCCTCATCTAATTCTTGATTAGTAACTACTTCATATGTATTCAATTTTAAACTAAATCTTCCAAACCTACCTAGTATGCATTTAATTATTCACGAACTAAGAATATATATATATATATATATATATAAATATATATATATAAATTTAATACAATGTTTTTCACTTTTCAATCCACAGATTCTAAGCATTAAAATATGAGTATGCCTCTTTTATCCATAAGGTTTTTAACATGTAGATGATTTCAACTTTGTAAAATCATTGGAACATAAATCATATATTCTAAAGATTATAACTTTATAGAATAAAAACTTACTCATTAACAAAATTGGGAATCTAGTCATCCATTCCATCTAATTACAAACGGTACTACCATACGAAAAGATTCTCTATCAACCCAACCCATATTATAACAATGGATATAAACGTTTTATCTCTAAGGTAACTCAAATCGGTTATCTTGTATAGCGAAAGATTAGATTAAAAGAATAGAGTAAAAGAATGAGAAAATGTAAACTTGAACAATCATCATTCTCACTGATAGAGTAATTGTAAACTGGTAAATTGGCAAACCAAAGAATTGGAGCGATCCTAAGCTTTCGTAAGCCGAGGAAGCGACTTCAATTCGATTAAATTTATCAACATAGATCATAGAAGTGCTGGACAATAGGAAAATTGTCGAAGGTTCTCACATTATGCATCGAATTGGAATTAATACAAACAGAGCATTATCATTACAAAAACTTCTTGGTAACTAACCGAGACTTGATCGTTGAGTAAACAATTGATTGATCAAAACTGTGATTGCCTATTTTTATAGATATTTTTGAAAATTCCAAAGCAGTTGAGACGTCTCAAAACGTGTATCGAAGTGAGGAACTATGGTCGATTTCCAATAACCTATTATTGACGTAACATCGTCGAAAAAAAAAGGGTTTTCACGCGATATTGATTGCAGAGGTAGAGATTTATACGAATAGTGAATAAAAGGCGAACTCCAGAATTCTGGAGGTATCAGGAAGTGTGTACAGTAACTAATCAATTTATGAAAATAAACGATAAAATCGCTTGACTAAAAGACTTGCGTTTATAATTTCCAAAATTTCTTTTAGAATAATTGTAACCTCCCTGTCAACTATCACGCAACTGACTAGCCAAGGAGATAACACATCTGCACAGATGTCGACCAAAGGAAGGGGAGATATCAAACCTCATCCGACATAAGCCTTTTTAAAATGTATAGATTCAAAGGATAGATTAAAATGTATAGATTCAAAGGATAGACTAGCCAAGAAGATAACACAATGTCGACCAAAGGAAGGGGAGATATCAAACTTCATCCGACATAAGCCTTGTTACAACTTAACACTCAGTAAAAAAACAACAACATCACCGAGTGCTTTGAGATCTACCAAGAATGAAATCTAAGTTTTAACAAAAGAGACACATGGTTCTCGTTGGAGTTTTCTCCATATCAGGATTCATTTAAATCAATTCGACCGCCTCCAACAAAACTCGTGCATGAGTGTAAAACTAGAAGATTCAAAGGATAGGTTTTTATTTTTAAAAATGTATTTACATTTCTTAAAAATCCAACCAGAAGCATTTTTCGTTTTTTGTATCCTAAGATCGAGGTAATGAAATGAAATAAAAGAGACTCGAGTAACAATTGTGTTACGATTTGAAAACGATTGATCCAACGCAATATATAAATATGATTCCATTTAACGATATTTTATGAAGGAGATCTAGCCTCCCAAAATACTAAAGTGTCTATCAATTAAAAAAAAAAACAAAACATAACTGCCAATTCCACATCTACAGAGGAAAATACGAGAAGGAATCATTCATCCCATAGAGCAAAGTAGTTTTTTTTTTTTGTGTGTTATTACAATGTAAATTTAATATGACTGCATATGAACTTGATATAATTCTACATCTATGTACGCACAGATACATTGTTTATATATATAAGATTTACAAGATTCAGGAATTATATATAGTCTCGTGACACTTCGAATACCATAAGTCTCTAACATAAAAACAATCCTTGAATTTATACATTTTACAAATGCTATACTATGTATCAATCAATTTCTATCACAACAAATTTAGTTAAAAAGTTCTTGTACTACAACCGGATGAGATGAATAATTGAAGATGATTCTAATTTTAAGCCTTGCACAACTTTCAATCTTTTGCTTGCTAATCTAAGAATTTTATTGGTACTTTCAAGCCAATGCTAGGGGTACTCTTCTTCCCACATATTCCCGTGAGCTGCAAAAGGGCCACACAGAAGAAACCAGAAACAATAGCTCCAAACTTTCCTCCCAAGGAAGAGTTTCCACTCTTTACACAAACTTGGTATCCCAACTCTCACAAGTAAAACACACTCAACAAAATTTTGCAGCACAAAGTACTGAGAAAAGTGAGATCTTCATTTCCCTTCTTCTTCATTTCCTTTATAGAAAAATCCCCAATGACACATGTCCTCATGCACAAATAAATAGCTTTTTGATTAATTTAATTAAGATTATTCACCCACACACTTGTCACACTCTCCCCAAGTTGCACAAGTAATTATCCTTTTTATTTTATTTAAAAAAACCATTTCGCCTCACATTCCCCAATGTGTTCCTATTTTCCCTCTTAGTTGTCCTTTTGTTTCCCAAATCTTTATTTAATGAGTGTCTTCTAACTAGATCTTAGTTGGAGTTGGATTAAGAGTCTTCTTCTAGTTAGACTTAGTGTTAGTTTGACTTAAGATGTTATTCTATGTGTACACCTATTCTCTCAAGTTTTAATTCCTTTCTAATTTAAAAATCTTTTTTATCCATTTCATTCACACATATGCATTTTATCCAACCTTTAAATTTTATTCACCTTTTTCCTAGAGTTTGATTTATATAAATTCTTTTAATATTTTTAATTAGTCCTTTAATTAATCTTAGACTTAGAATTAGGCTTAGACTCTTGTTAGGCTTCTAAGTTTATAATTTACTAACTAATTAATTATTTTATTCTAACAAGGTCTAAACATTTCAATGTTTTCTAGGCCACCTAGATTTATTGACTCAAGTTTTAATTACGTGATGTTTCCTTTGAGACGCACCTTTGTGCTCCAAGGGTGTCACTCGCCTTTTATTAGTTTTTAAAGTTTGCCCGATCCTTTGGATTCAACACTCTATTAGGTTGACCTTGTGAGAGACTAAGGGATTCTAAGGAATAAGGATTCCGCCTTATTGCGCGCGCCTTAGATTTCCTCATGAGCGATTATCTCAGTCTTCCCTCACAACATCATGTATCTCTCGAACTAGGTAATCGTTAACCTACAGTTCATGTCATAACGAGAATGCTAGTAGGCCATGACAAGGACGCTTCCAAACCTCTCCCTCAAATTTTTGGTTCATGTGTATGACCCCTTTACTCCTTATGGGAGTCAGATTAGCAAGCATCGTCAAGTTTTCATCCACTAACAAAAACAGTTTCAATAATCCATATAAATAAATCATACTATAATCAATCATATATCACATGTGCGTAAAATGAAATACACAAGAAAAATACAATCCACTCCCTGACTCAATGCGGAGTCCAAAGGAATATCCATTGATGCCATCAACATCCATAACCTGTCATGTGTCTTGCACACTTAGGAGAACTCGTCAATAACATTTGTCAATACATATACATATTAAAGTAACAACAAATAACAATACATCATCATCATCATCATATATAACTCACAATCGAAATGAAATCATAATATGCCATAGTCGGATCACTTGCACGCAAGTGTCCTCAAAGAATAAGTCAATGTATATGTGCTCAATAAAACAGGATGTTACACTAATTTAGAATGGGTCGATCTATGTACTAATCAATTTTTCAAATGTCCAAGCATTTGAATTCCATCAATCAATTTTGCAAATTTTCAAGCATTTGAATTCCAGTCCCAGCCCCATCCTTGCAGGGACTATGCTGCCATGCAACACATGTTTAACTAAAAAAGCTCTTACATTTTTTTGGGTTTACCCACTCTTTCTATGTTTGTAATGATTACTTTATTCACATTATTTTGTCATCTTATGTTCATTGTTTGGCTACTTTACCAATCCCTAGGGTTCTTTTTACCCAAGTAACTTTTCTATTTTATTGGATGTAATTTTGAGTCCATGCATGTATCTAAACTACATTTCGACTCACTTGGCAACCTTTAGTTCCATGCATGATGCCACATATGAAGTACATGTAGTTATGTGGCATTCAATATTAATTGTGTGTTGATTGCCACCAAATTTTCTTGTACTAGGGTCAATCCTCCAAAGAGAAAATGATGCAGGATTCCACTTTCTTTGTTGTATGTATGTAATTGTTAATAAAATATATTTGTTCAATAAAAAGGAAAGAGTCTGGAACCTTTCAAAAAAATGTGGTGGAAGTTATTGAAATGTTGTGTAAACCTACCTCTCAATATCCCTCTGAGCTATTGAATTATATATTATAACTTATTGACACACATATTGCTATATGATTTTATTTTTTTCTATGTATTATGAACGAGAATGAGTAGATGATCACCCTGTGTGTCTATGCATTGAAGTATCATATTTGTGTCTAGGTGAGAGATTAAAAGAGAGAATTATTTACCTTGATATACGTGAGAGACTATGCCTATAAAAGAAAAGAGGATTATGAATTTTGTTGAGATGCTTGAGTATGAGAGAAGTCTTGAGGAAGTATAAGTTTTGTAAATGAATATAACCTTGAGTGTGAGAGGGGAATATGCTAATGAAATGTTGCACAATTGTTGCATAATAACAAATAGGTATTGAGCCATATGTACCAATTTAAAGAATGAATAAGTGGAGAAGTTATAGAATTAAAAGAGCTAGTGTGTAGAAATTGTTGATTAGTAAGCATGTGACTTGTGTTTAGCTTGACTTGATTATTGGGCTTAAAAATTTTGTGTTTATGGATTTTGAGCATATGGTTTAAGAGATCCATAAATGGGGTTCTAAATCCATCATTTGGTATTGGAGTAGGTCGTATATTTTGTCAAAATAAATAAATAATAGAGGATGGAATGTTATGTCTTATGTGTAAGAGAAATGTCAAGATTAAACTCCTTGGAAAAAGAACTAGGTAGCATCACCATGAAAGAGATATAAATACCCTAAAAATACAAAGAAATTAGGAAAGAGGATTTTCATACAAAATGAAAAAAATTCAAAGACATAGTTAAACTTAGATCTTGAAGGCCATAGAAAAAAAAATAAAGCCATGAAGGTGAAATGTTGTGAGACAAAGAAAAATAGAGATACATAATCTAAGAAGACTAAGAAGAGGAGAGGCATTGAAAATCTCTTGATAAATACCATGGTGAGAGAAAATGGAAATGATGCAAGAATGAGAAGAACACAAAGAGGGTAAAGTGTTGGCTTAAATCATTGGAAAGGGAAACATTGAGAAAGAGAGGTGAAAAGAGAAGAATGATATAGAATTTAAAGGAGGTTTATTTCTTGAGAGTTGTTGAAGTAAAGAAAGAGATGAAATAAAGATTTCAAAAAAGGAAGGGTTGCATGAGGACCTTTAAGGTTGTAAACAATGATAGAGAAAAATTTTCATGAAGATCATGAGAGTAGTGACAAAGAGAATGATGATTGTTGAAATGTGTAAAATACTTAGAGAGGAAACAAATTGCATCGAAAAGATTTAGACCGATTACTAGTTCGAAAAGAAGGAGGTAAAATAGAAATAGGTGTTCGAAAACTTATTAATAAAGAGGAGAAGGCTTCAAATTAGAAGTAGAGAATTTGAGAAGAGAACAAAAACGCTCCAAAACATAGCATAAAGAGGATGTGGAGATTTCATGAGAGAGGATAACCATCATATATTGAGGTAGAGAGATGTGTAACATTGGGGCAAGGAAGGACTCAATTTTTTATGTGGCTATGAGATAAACATAGGGCTCTAGGAACACATAAATGCACCTATAGAGGATGTGTAGCATGAGAAAGAGATAGACTTCATGTTGTGTAGTTGCAAGTGGAAAGGTTCACTACTACATATTGAAAAATTTGCAGCGAAAGTAGCTTTATGTCAAAAAAATGAAGATAAAGATTTAAATTTATCTTTCTTTTTTTAATCATCCCACCTACATCGCCTAGGTGACGACCTCTATCTTTCGTCACATTGTTCGTCACATGGACGACGATGCAAATATTACCGGTGCATGGTTCAAACTCATGCAACTATTTGAAAAAGTCAATATTGACTTGGTCAACGCTTGTTATAGAGTTCATCGCATGCGCAACGACATAAAGATTACCATTGCATTGTTCAAATAATCACCCAACTATTGGACAAAGTCATTATTGACTTGGTCAACGGTCGTCGAAATGGAGATGAAATAAAATATATAGTGATGTTGTGACAATCTTGCTATAAAAACGATGGTTCATAAAAGGTATTTTTGTGCGTAAGAATAATGGTGAAAATATTAGAGGTGGGAAAAAAAATAAAGAGGGTGAAAAGGGTGATGATAGATGTTATTTCTCTTGCAAAAAATGTATCTTTACACATCCCATAATAATTTTAATAGCAACAGCTAAAAAATCTTGTAGGAAATATGGGCACACTGATGAGGGATTGAATGAATATCGTCCCGTGGTAATTAGCTATATATTCATTATTTGTTTATATATATATATATATATATTGTTTGAATATTTTTTATACACACTAATTTTGCATGATTATTTGTAATTATAAATTTAGAGTTTCCCCCCAACTTTATGCACAATGTTGCAAAAAGTAGTAGTAGAAATGATGGTGTACAAGTTGAGGAACATGTAGAAAATGAGGATCACATGGAAGAATATGATGGGACAAATCAAGTTAATGATCCCATGGAAGAAGATGATGGGACAAATCAAATGATCCAAGATTTGTTTGCTCATTCAGATGAGGATGGGGACAATAATGGTATTTATGATGGACCTCTATTAGAAAAGGAAAATAAACGACTTTATAAAGGCTCAAGAGAAAATCTTCTCTCCGCTACATTGTTGTTGGTGAACTTAAAGGTTATGAATCATTTGTCAAACACTTGTATGACACATATCCTAAGGTATGTAATATGTTTCATCTCATATACATAAATTTTGTCTTTTATATATTTTTTCTAGTGTTAATTAATGTAGAAAATAAGAATGCAATATTTACGATTAATATTCTTTACATTAACTAGTAATTATTTGTTATGTTGTGGATTGTTAGGTGAATTTTTGTTACCATCGTCAAATATTTTACCTCGTAGATATCGATATTTGCTTGCCATTATGAAATACATTGGATTGGATTATCAAACTATAGATCCATGTCCTAATGATCATATTATATATTATGGACAACATGCATCAAAAACACAATGGCCACAATGTCTTATCAGTATATATCAAACCGATCAAGTAACAAAAAAGGTTCCTTGAAAGGTTCTTCGTCATATTCCCATAATTCCACGTTTGCAGTGATTGTTCAGGTGTGAAAGCATAAAACAATTTATGGATTAACATGCATGGAACATAAGTGGAGATGGTGTTCTTTGAATGCCTGCAAATGGTTATGCATTTAGGGAAATTGAGGAAAAATGGGTAGATTTCAAGGACAAACCTTGTAATGTTAGGATTTCATTGGCAGCTGATGGTGTTAATCCATTCAGAGAGCTTAGTTATATTTACTAAGTGTGGCCTATTTTTTTTATCAACAATAACATTCCTCCTTGGATATCAATAAAGAGGGAGCACATAATGTTGACAATGATTGTTCCAGGTTTTTGTTTACATTAATTTTTTGAATGTAACATTTACATTTGTTTT
>JZKD02S1705603.1:209474-219588 GCA_000966675.3 Picea glauca
ATCTTTATCATACGACTTCATATTACGATTATTGTTATTATTGGTGTTCTCTTTTCCATAACCAATCTAATTTAATGTTGAGGAAGTTTTGGCACTATAAGGTGAGATGGAATATCTTGTTCCATTTCTCGCAGCAAAGTCCAATCCAATCCAATAAATGAGCCAAACTCTTACAGGGGAAGACATTATCATTTGCATACTCAATCCTAAAATGAAACCTTCAATCCTCCAATTGTCACAGAAATTTCTTCTTCGAAAAACACTAGGCTACTTGGTCATGTAACACGATATGGCATCAAATCCACCACTGTTTACTTGTAATCTTGAAGTAAAATCAAATTCAAAATGCAAAAAATCGGAAAATTGGGGCTCATCATGACAATCTCGAGAACATATCTATTTAAATGAGGCATGGTATCTACAATCATGTATGACTTTAGTGTTGAACCATACACACTCAAAATTGCCTTAAAAGAACCAATCCTCTTCAACATTGGCTCAAGTTTTTACACATGGTCGAAGCAAAGGAACGCCAAAATATTTATTTGATCTTCTTTTTCATGTTTAGAGTATTAGAACCTGCATCTAGGAATGATTAGTAAAATAACAATCAATTACCTTCTAACCTCTTTGGAGGGGTTGATCCCATTCTCAATCATGGTCTCAAGGGTGAAGAGCTATTGCGTCCTACACTTTAGAAATGTTGTTTGTGCTGAATCTTGTACATCGAGTGATATTAGATCCATCAAGAAAATGGATAGGACATCTATAAAGGTCGATTTGAACATTTAGACAATGATTTTGTAGTTACATTGGTTAGTGCATACATTTTTTTTGGCTTGCCAAAATTTTCTATGAGATGCATCTTCCCTTAAAAATAACTTGCGGATAATTATAGGGCCCTCCTGGTACTCTCCTTTCTTGTCAATCCTTTGAACCTATGATCATACTAAGTTTTTTCAACCTATCATGTGATGTTATAATGTATAGAGAGAGAAATTCCTTGATTTTGAACATGTGGGATTTCCTCCATAGAAACCATGGCATTGCAATCTACTCCTTGCAAAGGGTTTTAAAAAAACATTTTTTTTTTTGGGTTTTGTTGACATGGGAAAATGTCCCCAAGTCAACATCACAAGTTCACCTCATGAAAAGGCCCAATTATAACTTCCTCCATTGAAATGGTGAACCCTCTGGATACAAATTCACACTTTACTTGATACGACCCATTCCACCTTTTTGGTTCCTTTATAATGAAATAAATGAAATATATCTACTACGAAATGCAGAATGCAAATTAAATGCAACCTAAACTAATCCCAAGGGAGTGCAACAAAAAACTTGTTTGACATGAAACAGAGGAGAGATATAGAGAGTAGGGAGAATATTCTACCAACCACTATCAGTGTCAAAACTCAAGGCATCCTCTAAGGATTGAGGATAGCTACACATTGTCGAGAGAACACCCATTCCATGCCAAGTTGTTGGACATAAAGAAAAGGGAAATTTTCCCCATAGTTAAAATTGGAGACTTGCACACGTAGGCCTCCTTTCTTTTGTTTTGGAACTTGTGGAATCTGGAAACCATCTTCTTGTTAGTTCTCATGGATGGAGATGGCTTGGCCTTTTTTCCATGCTTTAATTGTCCAAATTTGTCTTTGATGTCTTCCTTACCATGTGTATTTGTATGTTTCTCTGCCTTTCTTTGGAATCTGCAATTTTTCTTTTTCCATTAGAATTTGATAACCTCTTATAAGTCTGCAATAAGAACCTCGATGCATGAGTTTTTGATGGCTGTTGATTGAAGCTTCTTGGATCTGGGAGCTCTGCAATAATCGATTAAAAAAACTCATCAAACATTTGTGAAGATGCTTTGCAAAATGATAAGCAGGTTTGATCAATGATTGAAATAGCAAATATGTGGGCATCGTCATAACTTTATTTTTTTTGGCCCAAAAAAAATCTATATAATCCACATAAAAGTTGAAGGATTTCTTCACACAAAAGGTCTCCTTCATACTGTTGCAAATCCACATAGAATGATAAATGAAGAATTTCTGTTAATTCATCTGTATTCAAAGGAATCTAACATTAGAGTTGAGAGTGTGTTCCAAGATGAAAATGTGTAAGGCATGGAAGAGTGAGTTGTAACCAAATCCATTATATTCTACTGGAATCTTGTTCTATATATGAATATGTTTAAACAAGATAAATTACACTCAGTGCACAATATCTCAAACATAAATGAAGTGGTGCCTTCAATTTCCTTTACATTGTTCAAATGCTTGTTTACAGCTCTTTGCCACTTTGAACTCTTAGAAGTGATTATGAAATTAGAGACTATGAAAACATCATAGAATAACAAATCATAAAAAGATAAAAATATTCAAGGTAACAAAAAATAAGATAAGTTCAAGCTAACAGGTCAAAGGATAGGGTCCTCAAGTTTTTCATTTACAAAATCAGTAATATGGGGATAAGAAACTTTCTTGTCTAGCTGGTTTTGAGTCCAAATCTACATCTTTAGAAGACTTGTAAGCTAAGGATCTTTTTCATGACTCTCACTGGTTAAAATTGTAACATTCAATTCACTTGGCTATCTTTTGACATTGGAAAACATCTAAAAGTATCCAAAAATGCTATAGTTGATGGATATTCAAAGGCCAACAAAGCAATTGTACATTCCACCTCCTCTAGAAAGGCACGATTTTCTTCCCCCCTTGGTGCCAATTCTTCCTTGTGCAAATTCAAGAGCTTCTTCAACCTTCCCTTTGCATATAAGTTCTATCAATATCTGTTGTTGTATATGGAAAACCAATTGGGGATTCATGTCCACAATCTTTGGATTCAAATCATTGACCTTCTCAATAACATCTTCTACTTTGCCATTTTCTTTTTCTGAAGAAACATCCTCAACATATACATAGTTTTATTTGAATCTAGCTACAAACCTATCATTAGGTCCACCACAATTATATTGATGATGCCCAACAACCTACTCAACTGCAGATGCCATTTCGTTCTTATTTCTCCCTTTCAACACTTCATCCATGAAAACCCTCGAGTCTTTTCATCATAGGCAATTCCATTCCCAGTACCATCAAATGTTATTCCAATGGCCTTTCTTGCTGCTAAGAGACTCTCAACATGCAACTGCAGCTTCTTTTTCTCTTTTAGACTTATGCTAAGATGAGATATAAAATAATCTAATCCTCGAATGAGCATGAATAAGAAGAACAAACCCCTTTAGTTCATAATCTTCCCACAATGTAATGCCACCTTTGATCCACATACCAAGGCTATTTGTATTAGCATCCAAATCCTTACTTTCATATAATGTGTTCATAAGTGCAACAAATTTCCTTGAAAAGGACCTTGCATTGTCCCACTTTTCATCAAAAGTTGTGTTTTTCATTTATTCAAATGTTTTTACCATATTCCAACTAACTCATAATCACCACCTTAAATTTTCTTAAACAATTTTAACTCTACATTAAAATTTTAACTTCGTGTCTTTCATTTACTCAAATGTTTTCACCATATTCCAGCTAACTCATAATCACCACTTTAAATTTTCTTACACAATTTTAACTCTAGCTTAAAATTTTAACGGTGTGTCTTTCATTTATTTTTTTCATTTTTCATTTATTCTTTTCATTTATTCTAAAGTGTATAATTTCAATTTACAATATTTGTATCATCTATACTCATTTGTTCTTAAATTATAAGTAATTAAGATTTCATGGTATAGAAAGAAGATTAAAATGCATGTTTAAAGTATAATTTTACTTTACATTAATTGTGTCATCTATATAGATGTAATTAAAATTTCATTATATAGAAAGAATATTAAAATGTATGTTTGTGATCTTGGACTTCAAATATATTTTGAATTTTCAATGTGTTAAACAACTTATTTTAATAAAATTGGTTTGAGGATTTCAATATTTTTTTTAACTTTTGATTTTATTTTTTAAATAAGAATAGATAGTGTATATTATATAAAAATGGTTGTCGCAAAGCTAAAACTAGTGAAGAGTTACAAAATTTCATGAAGTTCAGTAATTTTCAGCAAAACAAAGGGAATGTGCATCCTCAGATATCTAAAGTCTTTAAAAAATTTTACACAAAAAGAGTCTCCCTTCCTAATTTGTATTCTAACATATGAGCAGAGCATAAATTTACATATTTGCATTTCATGAACCTGGTTAATTGAGCCTTAATTATGTATCCACTATAGCTTTAGATTCAGCCTGGTTGTTGGTAGCTGGTGGCGGTTGTAGAGGTTGCACTACCTCACATGAAGCATGGGAACCTTCTAAAGGGATTACTTCATTCGGACCGTGGATTGTTGCTTGAGAGCCATGCTTTTCTTTTCCCAGAAGAATAATTTCCTCTATATGCTTGTTGAACTTTCTAAGCATGATAGCCAGCTCCTTGTCATGCCTTTTTTTCTGGACCTGCATGATTTTCTTGAAATGGGTGTGAGATTCCCTAAGTGTTTCAATTTCTTGTTGCTAAAGCTCCATTTTTCCTTTGAGGGCCTCAAATTCACAATTGTTATAGTTGTTGATATTATGGTAGCTGCGGGAGGTATTTACCTCCATGTGTAAACCTGACGAGAATAGAATACTTCGGGAAGCAAGAAGAAACCCTAATGAGTTGGATAATAACCCTAGAAGACTTGTCGGCTCAAGAAGATAATTTATATTAGGTTATTAACCTCCAAGAGAATAAGTCGACCAGAAGAAATAATATATACTAAACAGACAGATACCCATAATGAGAAGTCATCCCAGGAAGTTAGCCATATTTACTATAAATACAGGAGGCTAGCCTTCATTCTGGCAGGCAGTCTCAGAATTGCAGAGCAACACTTGTGTGCATTGCAAATCCCAGTTTTGTGCGTAGGTTTGGAGGAGAACTACCATTGCAGCTACTGCATCTAGCAGATCACGTTTGGCTTGGACTATCTCTTGGTTAGGGTTTGGACTATCTGATCAACTCTTGTTGGTGCGCTATCCTTGGGGAAAGATGCACTACCCTTTGTTTGGCTATCTAGCCTAGGATTTGCTTATGGAATGATTCTCTGTCAAGGTTAAGGTGCTTGGAGGGTGGCTTCGGCCTATGGTTGGGTGACAATAGTGATATTGTCAATGGTAAAATGAGCACATCCATTATATTCTAACAGGTTATGGACCCACAACTCCTTCATTCAGTCTAATCATTGGAAGGAAACATAGACATAAGGATATTAATCTCGTTGAAGAACTGCCACTAGGTTTTCTAGCAGGAGCAGTCACCAAAGCACTACTGCTAGGGTTACTAGGAGGTACAGTTGTAGAAACCCTAATCCTCTCGTTGAGGCACCTTAAGTGAAGGCATTGACCTAATTTATGGATAGATCAGTACACCCTATCCTAGCGCATCTCCTGATACTCTCAGCAAGACAAGACGTCAAGTTTGAATTTTTGGTCAGATCTAGGGTTGACCAAGTCAAAGCAACCATGACTTACTCTATGAAGTCAAAAAACAAGTTAGTTGGAGCTTATAACTTTATATAATGGAAGACAAGGATTGACCTCATCCTCACCAAGAATAAAGTGTTGGATATCGTGAAAGGAAAGATCATGAAACCAGAGTTTGAAGAAGGAAAAGAGAAGGAACCACAAAAAGTTGCAGTTATGGAGAAGTTCAAAGACGGTGACATCAATTCCATGAGTATCATAGTGGAATATATAAAATACCACTTGATACCATACATCTCCCATCTTGACTCATCGAAGAAGATGTACAGTGCCCTAACAAACCTCTTCTCAATCGGAAACATTGGACAAATAATGAGTTTAAAGAATGAGCTCTGTGACATAAAGATGAATGATGATGATAGCATAACATCATACTTTGTGAAAATCTCCCAGTTAAGAGATCAACTACAAGCTATTGAAGATATCATTTTAGAAAAGGAATTGGTAAACATAGTACTCAATGGTCTTCCCATGACATGGGATGCATTTGCTGCAAGCATGAACACAAGGAAGGAGTATCTGACATTTGAAGAACTTTGGACTTGCTGTGCTCAAGAAGAATCAAGGATCAGTGCAAAAGAGAAACCCCAAAAGAAGTACAATGATCATGTCTTCACAACAAGATTCAAGAATTTCAGGAACAAAAGGAAGTTTGGTTCGAGAAGGAAGACAAATCAAGAGAATGATATTTTAGAAATACAATGCTTCAACTGTCGAAAGTATGGTCACTACAAGAATCATTGACCCAAGCTAAATAAAAGGAAGGAGAAACACGAAGCATCAGTTGCCGAAGAAAAAGAACCTACTAAGAAGACTAAGCAGGATGAAAGAGACTTCTTCTTCTGAAGGTAACAATACTCTTCATATTACTTGTACATATCTTGTTTGCATAGTCTCTATACATATCTTGCATATATATCTCTTAGAAGATAATATGGAAGAAAAACAAGATAAGGATTGAAAGGATGAAATACATCAAACAAATAATGTGGAAACTATTACAAGATAAGCCGAAATCTGAATCAATCATGAAGAGACTTAGAAGAAACAAAGACAGAAAGAAGTCAACAATCAAGAGGAAATTGGAGAAAGACTTATGACGTTTTGCAGAAGACAATAAGACGGAAGCATGGACTCAGTTAGATGGAGGGAGCCTATTATATGCACTCATATATGAAGCAAGGATTAGAAGGGAGCTAATCCTATCATCCATTGAAGGTGATGAAGTATATATCCATGGTAGCAGCAATGAAAAGTAGTACGTGTTCAGTTCGACCTAGAAGAAGTCTTCTTCGAAGAGAAGCCGTAAAGTATCCCTGGTTGTCCATCCACATCCATGGTCCTATGATGAAATAAAGAAGTGTAATCTTTAGGACATTGAATCTATAAGAAACTCCATGGACCTAAGATCTAAAGAGAAACATGAGGAAGAACATGAAGATTCCAAGAAAGAAAGAAAAGCTAGAACAACCAGCCATTGTATTAAGAATCACAAGATTACCAGCCTAATAAGAACTCACTAAAAACAATCAAGCAGAGGAACTAAAGTTGTGATGAAGAACAATGTATATATGGAAGCATTGCAATATCCCAAACTAGAGGTTCTCCCAGATGAAGGGAGAAGACTATGATGATTACTTGTTCCAGTAAACCAGACATACCTCTACATGAGCCAGTATATCGTCCGCAATAACCATGGATTTAAGCTTACATATAGAGAAACCTCAAGGATTTGAGGTATATCAAAAAGAGACCCTTGTATGCAGATAACTTGGTGGAGAACCTCCAATGCACAACATAAGCGTGGTGAAGATTTTCTATAACAAAGATATTGTATCAGAATAATTATTCAGAAAATCAGGATGATGGATTGCCAATCCATGACAAAGATCTCATGATAACAAAAGAAGTGCCACATGGATATGTTCCAGTTTGATCCTTGCCAAGATGTTGAGAACTAGTAGGAACCAAGATGAATCCAACAATAATATACTTAAGAGAAAACTAGTGTTCCAGACCGAAGTACATTTGAAATCAAGCATTACATTATCCATGATGAAGTCCAGAAAGAAGAAAGTCATTTTCCAATACATATGTCCATAGATGAGTAGATAAGCAGACATTTTGGTAAAACTTCTATCCAAGATAAAAGAGTTTGCATACTCAAGCTGGAGCTCGTGGAGACAATTTCCCTATTGAAAAAAAAGAAATGACTCCCGGGTTGGGAGGGAGCATTGATGTGTTATTGATTGATGAGAAGTTCCTTTCCATTTTGGAAAGTGGATTGAGATTTCTGACGGACAGACATTTTCCATTTCGGAAAATGGTCCAGATTGTTGATGTACCATAAAGAGAGACTTCCCATTGTGGTTAACATGGGGAGTGGTCTAGAGTCTCTCTTCTTGAGGGTTACTCAAGAAGACTGGCCTGCCTCACTGGACAATGATTTCTCATTGTGGTTAACATGAGGAATGGTCCATTTTGGAGGTTGGTGCAGGACAATCATTTCCTCTTGTGGTTAACATGGGAAATGGTCCAGACAGTCATTCCTTAGGGTGTATTCATTCTCTCTAGGTCGCACTTTGTTTAGTGCCAGAGGAATGGCCCAGGGTGGGGAATGGCCTAGGTTCAGTAATTAGGGACATACATTCCTTAGGGAAGATTCATTCTCTCCAGGTTACACTTTGTTTAGTGTCAGAGGAATGGTCCAGGCTCATAAATCAGGACAATCATTCTTCCTTGCTTGAGAAGAATGGTCCAGATCGCTCATCATTGATGTTCTACTCTAAAGGAAGATACTCTTTCAGATCTCACAGGTGTGAGTGAAAGAATGGCCCAGATGATTCAGTTTATATCATAACATTGTTTCTATGCAGGTTGATATCAGATGACTGTTATGAAGACCGTATATCTCCAGATAGTAGATGTATACTACTATGGTGGATGTGTTCCATTGTTTGATCAAGTATGTGTGTGCTACTTGGTGTGGTAGTGTACCACTGGATTGTAGTTGTGTACTACTATGGATAGACACAGTTGTGTTCTATTGAATGACATTGTTCCGATTGACTTGAAGACTATCAACAATGTTGAAAATGATTATCAGCTAGATGGATGATCAATGAACAAGAGATTTCCCAGACAAAAAATGATTCAGAACATTTACTCTTCTAGATTAGAAGAAAGGTTGTTGTTTCACTCTGTGGAGTGAATATCATGTCTAATTACTCAGATAGAGTATGGTTCTGAGAAATGATGCAGCTGATGACATTGATGGTGATGATGGTGCTCATGATCTAGTCATGAGATAGTCTAAACGACTATGTTGATGCTACCGGGTGAATGGTATGTTTTGTGCTCAAGATCATTACCTGTAATACCTCCCTAGCTAGGAGGGAGTGTTTATATTATGGTAGCTGCGGGAAGTATTTACCTCCATGTGTAAACTTGACGAGAATAGAATACTCTGGGAAGCAAGAAGAAACCCTAATGAGCTGGCTAATAACCCTAGAAGACTTGTTGGCTCAAGAAGATAATTTATATTAGGTTATTAACCTCCAAGAGAAGAAGTCGGCCAGAAGAAGTAATATATACTAAACAGACAGATACCTAGAATGAGAAGTGGACCCAGGCAGTTATCCATATTTCTATAAATACAGTCTTCATTCTATCAAACAATCTTAGAATTGCAGAGCAGCACTTGTGTGCACTGCAGTGCCCAGTTTTGTGTGCAGGTTTGGAGGAGAGTCGCCATTGCAGCTGCTGCAGCTAGCAGATCACGTTTGGCTTGGACTATCTCTTGGTTAGGGTTTGGACTATCTGATCAGCTCTTGTTGGTGCACTATCGTTGGGGAAATATGCACTACCCTTTGTTTGGCTATCTAGCCTAGGGTTTGCTTCTGGAATGATTCTCTGTCAAGGTTAAGGTGCTCTGAGGGTGGCTTCGGCCTATGGTTGGGTGACAATAGTGATATTGTCAATGGTAAAATGAGCACATCCATTATATTCTAACAATAGTCACATATGAGTTGGCTTCTACGCCACATACTTTTGAACCTATAGAAAGGTCAAATGCTACTACAAAGGTGTCATACATGCAAGAGAAGGGGAGATGAGAATCAATTGATAATCAAATTAACAACTTCCATCAGATGGATATCAATCGAATATAACACCATAAGAATGACACCTTCATTACCTCGCATGAAAACCATCGAAGGTACCTGCAATGATGAGAAGAGATGTTGGTATTGATCATTGATAACCAGAAGGAGGACAATCATACTACCATGAGGGGATGAAATCCCCATGATGATTCTAGATGGAATACAAATCCCACATGCGAAGAGTAGATGAGGAGGGAATGATTTGAATGGTGACATGCAAAGGTGTAATGTCGACTACCAGATGCTATGTGTTGTGTGTGGATATGACATGAGGCATGTGTTTGGAGACGGAGCTACTTTGACACGACATAGTGTATTTGCAATGCTAAAGGGGAGGGTCGCATCACTTCCCTCATCAAATTTTTGGAAATTAATTTTTCCTTGAGAATCCGTCCTTTCACTAGGATTTCCACTTAATGT
>JZKD02S1705603.1:219598-235446 GCA_000966675.3 Picea glauca
TCTCATGTTTGAACCTTTCCTCCCCAGGTAACAAGGGCCAACTTGCAACTCTTTTGAGCCCATTCCAGACCATGTTTGTGTTTAGTGATAGAGCATGAATCTCAAGGGTTGTAGTCGGTCGATAGCATTTCATTTTTAAAGTGATGCGTTGGAAAAGGTGGATATGACCTTTGTTGTTAATGCCACATACAATAGGGGCAATCTTGCCACTCTTCTGAGCCCATTCAAGATAGTGCTCACATTAAGTGACACACTATTCCTCAAGGGTTGTAGTCGATCACCAACATGTTAGTTTTAAAGTGATGTATTGGTGGAGTTTGGTGGGGCCTTTGTTGTCAAAACATTGATCTCATATTCAAACCTCTTTTCCTTGGATAATATGGGCAAGCTTGTGGTTGCTCTAAGCTTGTTCTAGACCATGTGCCCACTGAGAGAGATCATTCCTCAAGGGTTGTAGACAACTACCAACAAGTCCTTTTTAAACAATTTTTTTGGAAAAGTTGGTTGAGGCCTTTGCTTTAAAAGCATTAATATCACGTTTGAATGTTTCTTCCCTGAATAATAGGGGCAAGCTTGTGGCTCTTTTCAGCCTCTTCTATATCATGCATGCATTGAGTGACAAATCATTCCTCAAGGGTTGTAGTTGGAGGCCAGAACATCAATTTTAAAGTGATATGTTAGCAAAGTTGGTTGGGGTTGTTATCACAAGATCTAACACCGTTGTACAAAGCCTCTCACAAGGTGCAAGACAAGTGTAAATTTGGAAGTATTTGTCATTGCCACCTTAGAAATTACTTCCCTCGGTTTAGTGAAGGATCAAATCCAACACAAGGGAGGCTTCTCTAGCAACTTCAAGGAATCTTATAGCAAGACAAAGTCAAGTCTAAGGCCTCCTATATTAGTTACCCAAACACACCACCATTATGTCAAGGTTGTCAAAGAAAGAAAAAGGTGGTTTAATGAAGTAGTTTCCTTGTTTTCATATATGAAGTATCTAGGACAATAAATGATATTTACCAAGTCAAAATAAGTCAAATAAATGCCCCAAACACTACAAATCAAGATAAAAGCTATGGCTGTTATAAAACTTGTAATAATGATGACTACTTCAACAATATGTCAAGTTATAATAGAAAAATATATCAGACCTTGAAATAGGTTAATTATGCAATAAATTATGGCTGAAAATGTAAGTTAAAACTAGGTTTTAGTAACAATCACTTGTTGAAATGTAGATGGCGTGAAACAACCCTAAAGATGGAAAATGACAATCCCTAGAGGGCTGAAAATTACAACAACAATGCAATTAATGATGTCAAGATGTACTTCAAGTTGAAAATGCCAATAAAACCCTAGCAATCAAGCGAGAAGATGGCTGAAAATTGGATGAGAATTGCAGCAAACCCTAATCTAACCATGGAAAATCAAAGAGATGGTGAATTTAGGGTTTGATACTCACTATAATGGAGAAATACTAGTGTTGTCTTGTTCTCTTGGGCATATGGAGTCAGAAAATCCTTTTTCTTGGAGGCAAACGGTGAAAGTAAGACTTAAGAATAAAACCCTAGGGTAGTCCACTACAAACCCTAGGATGTTATCCTACAAGAATAAAACTAGGGTAGTCCACTACAAACCCTAGAAATATTCTCGTGTACTTTAGCAAGCTTCAACAAAATGATTAACAAGGGAAGGTAGTCCACTACAAACCTTCCTGGGGTTTCAAGACAAGGTTTATTCAAGAGAAATACAAGGTAACATGCACTATCACCACTTTGATAAACACATTTACACTTAATACATTCCAATAAATAAACCAACAAAGACTTAGGAAGAGCACTTACTAGATAAATCAATGATCACCATGAAGCCTTAACCGTGAAATCATCCATCAAAACTTGAAACCATCCAAAAGATCATCTCCAAGAGAAGGCGCATAAGTCATCCATAGTGATAGAGATGTAAATAAGAGAAAAGTAGTAGTGATTCTCCCCAAGTTGTATGATGATCTACAATGAGGTATTGCTCCTTCTATATTTATGAGGAAACCAAGCGTTCCATCTCTCTAAGAAGCCCCTAAAACAAAAAAATCAATGATACAAGGTGGATAGGTCTTAAACTGACCCCAAAAATTCCTCTAAAACAATAGAATAATGTTAAAACATGAAATCATCCTCTAAAAGTGCCACACATGTGAGTGTAGAAGGCTAAAAGAGTGTAACATGATCTCCTCAAGCGGTACAAAGCTCCAAAAACCATGTATCTATCCCAAAAGGTGAAAAGCATCATAAAAGGTCATGCCTCCTCATCAAAAAGGTCACATCTCCTCATCCACAAGGTGCCAACTCATCATCCAAATGCTAGGTCGGCTAAAGCATGTGTCCATCATCTTCAAGTGTGACATCATCCTCTGCATGTGCAACATCCTATCCTTCAAGAATGATGTCATCATGGAAAATGGATCCATAACCTCTCCAAAGAGGTGTACCACCATAATCAAGGGAAATTCCATCCAACCAAAACCTAACATCCTCAAGGGGTGCGATGTCCAAGGTGGGGGGATTACTGTCCTTTGAGTGACCCATTAGGACAATGGTGCAACGTCCCATGTCTAGGAGGTGGTGGAGACTATCAAAAAGCATGATAAGTAATCACATGACCCAACACTCATCATCGTGGGTGCAACATCCTCCATACAGTGTGATAGAAGCATCAAAACGTCCTTTAAAGGACCATCTCAATGGTGCATCATCATCAAGCAAGGGATCAAAGAATTGAGTGAGACCAACCATCATGGATATAAGAATCATAAAATGTAAGTCACAAGTTAATGAAAAATTCACATTAGTAATTCACATTAGGTATATTCTTCATACTTCACACTAGCTTATGAATTTATGCAATTTTCCAAGTTTAGATATGGGAGGACCATCATAGAACTCTATAAGGTGTGTCAGTACCCAAGTAAAGGAGTATTTCCCGAGAAACCCATCAAGGTATGACATGGGTTTTACTTCATGGTCATGGTGTCATTGACATGAAAATCCACGTGTGATATCCATCTCTATGAATGTATTTGTAGTGGGAGTGTTATCACACAAATTGTAGGTTGGGAAAAGCCCAACCCAAGCACAAAAGAAAGTGCTATAACTATGGGAGACTACACCCAATGTCACCTCAATGTAGGTCCCACACTTGGGGGTGACTAAGGTCACTCCTAGGAGGCAATCCTAGAGACCTTAAGGGAAAAGGTAAGGGAAAGGGAAGCAAGATGGAAATTCCCCTAGAGGTCAGAAAACTAAGTGGAGGAGAAGGGGAAAGAAGATGGCTTGTAGACCATGTTAGAACAAGATTTGCCTCACCCTATGCAATCTTGAAGAGAGGGCCTTACTCCATTTCCCTATGCAGAATTACTTTCCCTGATTAATGAATCCAGAGACAAAAATAAATAGTTTTCCACTTGTACGCACCTTGCAAGTTATACAACATATGTATATGCCGGCTGCTCCACTACAACCCGCATACATTGGTATTTGTGCCAAAAAATCAAAAATAAATATCGGGTTTCCATTTCACAACAGAAGATCTCTAATCCTTGGCCTTCCATATACTGGAAATGTTTCAACTCGAACCTTCAGTTGCATTTTGAAGGCTATAAAGAAGCCAATTCCGAGCTATGGAAAAAGAGAGAGAATTCAACTTTGAGAGAAAAGTTACTATGAAGAAATTATTACTTCATTATTTAGTCTGCATCCCTTTGTCCTTTAAGTCTGAACACAGTGTTCAGCTCCCAAGATCTTCCCTTATTGATGGAGAACCTCTTTGTCTCCCTTATATGAGCTTGCCTTTTGTGGAGGATTGAAGTGGTGGAGACCCAGTTGGAAGGAACTCAATTTCTCAATTCTGAACCGTGCTGATATAGAAGTCTGTAATGTTTTCACTTTTGCTAATCATTTATTAATAGAAACACTCCTTTCCCGTCCAATTGATATCTTGAAAATATATGTGTTATGATCCATGGGCATGTTTGTTTTGAATATTAATGGATTATGTTATCTAATGTGTTAACCTATTATATTATCAATATATGCTTGCTTTGCTTGTTTGTTGAGAACTTGTTGCAGGTATAGAGTTTTGGGTCGAAGTACTCAATGGTGGACATCATCAAATGTTTAGATGAGGTAGGCCTCTTTCTTACCTCTTTTGCACATTAATTTATACAACATATGTTGGAATTGAGTCGATTTCTACAGTCACTCCTGTCTGTTATGGTTCACCCTAGCCATAGAGAGATTTTCCTGGTAACAGAATTGGCGACTCCGCTGGGGATGAATCTTCTTTCTTAGGGTTCGAAGTACTTTTTTCCTTAGATTGCTCTCGTTTCTATTGTGGTTCTTGTCGTGTCATTGCTTGACAGCTCCTATTCACTCTAGGTCTGAGTTTTCATCCTTTTTTCCCTTGCCTGGCCTTGTTTCAAAGAATATACGCACCTTTTTTCCTAACAGTCACATACACACGCGTGTTGTCTCACTGCAAGCTGCGTATATACACACTGTTTTTCCAAATAGTCATGTACACCCTTTTTTCTTTCCTTTTTTCTTGGCCTGGTGTTAGTTGGGTGAGATTTTATGCTTGCTGAGCCTTCTTAGGTCTCTATAGTTCCTGTTGAGTGCCTGTGGGATGACAAGAAACCCTATTTTTGTTGAATTTTTGGGCAAAATTTTTCTCTTCATCTTTTCATTTTTATTATCCTTGTACATTGGGTTGGGTGCTTTGATGCTTGATATCCTGCTTGAGTTGTGTTTCTTTTATACACAATAGGTTTATATATCAAGTTACTTTTTAGTCCATACATTTTTAGTTTTAATATATTGAAAATACAAAAAAATAGGCATTTTGCATTGCTTGGCATTTTTCTCTTTCGAATTTTTATCATTATCTTAGTACATACAGTGAAAGGTTGCATATTTACTTCTGAATCGTAGATTTGAACGAATTTTTATCATTATCTTAGTACATACAGTGAAAGATTGCAGCTTTACTTCTGAATCGTAGATTTGAATTTGGAAATTGCATCATTGTTTTATGAGCATATCATTCATCAAAAGTTAAAGTTAGGACTTCACATTACCTTCATATTTACTTTCTTGCAAAGTCATAACACCATTGGTTTCATTACCATATACCTTTTTTGAGTAATCACGACCATAAAATCAACGCTATAATCTAAAATTTATTAGTAACGATTTTATTTTCTAGGGTGCACAAACTAGTATAGGATTTAGTGCCTTGGAATAGGATTTTGTGAGTAAACTTCTCCAAGGCAATTAAATCAACATATGTGTCTGAGTCAGGGAGTGGAGAAACCCATTGTATAATTGGTAATATCAGGAGGCTCCACTCACACCGAAGTTAATCACAAGGTCGTGTGAAGTTGGTTGAAGGGATATCCCCTAGATACTTGCCTAGAGTCAGAGATATTTCTGTGGATTTATTCATATTTGGGGATCTTGTTAGTGCCCATACCTTCATGAGAGGCAACACTTTCAAGGTTTCGGGATTTTCTACCCTGCCCATACGGTGATCTGGACTTATGACTATTCGCCTGTGCATCGGTTATACAATGGTTTATTAGTTGCTTGACTTAGGTATCTCATAGGTTACTTGCAGGGGTTATTCTGCAGGTACCCTGGGTCAGATAGGGGTCAGACAACACACATCCTTTATGGAGGATTACCTCTTCGGGGGGATCTGACCGACTGGTTGTTAAGCCCATGAGGGCCCCTATAAATGATTTTGTTATCTCTGATCTTTAGCGGGGAGTCTCAAGTCCCTCTTGGACGAGACATACCTTCTTTAGGGAGGGAGGCCACTCAAGCATTTTTGCCCGTTTGCATGCATATTGGTCGTTTGAATTTTGGTGTGCTCTTTGCTTACTAGTTGGCCTTAGGATATATTTTTATCTTTAGTCTTAAGTCATTGTGGAGTCAGACCAGTCGCCCTGCCGGTCCCGTCACTTGTTACAGTTACCACCGGATTTCGTTTTCTTACCTTCTAAAAGGTGTAGAGTCATTACACGTGGTACACACACATCCACCACTCAGACTTGGGATTCTACAAGGATGAGTACTGAACCTGGTCTTCATAATTTTGGGAGCCCTTCATCTCCCATACCCACTGTAGTTAATGGCACCCCTTTGACTCCTGCAACATCCATGGTTGAGGTACCGGAGACACTTATCATTACTATGGCTCGGCTTATAGTTAATGCTCATACTACCACCTCGAAACCCTTTGGGTCTCTTGGCCACTCATCAGGCTACAATGTTCAATCCATCCCTATGGCTTCTAGTCCATTTTATTATGGTATGCCTAACTTCACTTCGCATTTTTTGAACTCCATCCCAGCTGTTGGCCCTAATGCTAGCATTGGGATTGGGGGAAGCACACCTCCGTACACTCCTTTTTCATTTGATGGATCTCAAATCCCTCAAATGACTCCTTATATGGGAGGTATGCTTGTTTTTAACCCTGGGTCCAATCCTCCTACTTCTGGGTGGAATATTCAACTTGGCAGACAAGTTTCGACTGAAGTTCCATCCTACAGTCCTACCTCTTGAGTGTAGATTTTGACCAATACACTTGGCATGACGAATCCACCTCTATCCTCTGGTTTCCAACCTGGGGGAGGTCAATTTCACACTTTGGGCAACCCCCAACCTGGATCTAATCCAGTTGGGGGCAGTTTCTATAACCCTCAAATAGAACATTCCACCTGGAATGATGCCCAACCCACCTTATATGAGTAAGCCAGGAGGAGGGCCTTATAATGTCGGACAGGGCCATGGTGTTTACCAGAACCTTGGATGGCCTTCGAATTCCCAAGTGCAATCTTTACCAGGAGGTTGGGGCCAGATGTCGCAACCACGTATCCCTTTTTTGGCCATGCTTAATCTGCCAGATTTGGCTAAGTTAATGAATGACCCTATGAGTCACGATCCTACATGGACCCCGATCCCCACCAAACTTACTTCAGACATACCAAAGTTTGAGGCTAAGAATGGAGAGGATCCTGTTGATCACGTCACTACCTTTCACCTTTGGTGCTCGTCAAACTCCCTTAACGACAATTCTATTTGTTTGAGATTATTTCAATGCACCCTTATCGGAGTTGCTGCGAAATGGTATATTGAACTACCAAGGGGGGCATATGGGACCTTTAATTAGTTGGTGATGGTCTTTCTTAACCACTTCCAGTTTCCCATTCGTTATGATGTTGGTTTAGAGTTGTTGTTTACTTTATGCCAGGATACCTCCACTCATATCTCAGACCATATTTAGGAGTGGCATAGATGGAAGAGGTTTATTAAGACCCCTATACCCCCGACCTTTCTGTTAGAATGGTTTCTTAAGTCCTTACATCCACCTATCTCGAAGGACATTGCTACTTCCTGGGTTACCAATGAGAAAAAATCTATCTTTAGAGCCCAACAGTTAGATTTGATATATGATCATTATAGGATGCTATACCACCTTCTTCCTGACGCACCACGGTCTACTTACGACCCTATAAAAAATCTCGGACCTCATGCCAATGGCATTGTAGGCTCTGCCAATGTAAAGTCCACAAAATCGGTGACAAAACAGATAAAAGAGTTGTCTTTAAACCAATCTGTAGGAGGCCCAACTTCATCTATATTCTCCAATCCCACTCAATCAACCGATGTACACTCATTGCAATCTTCGACCAACCCAAATGGTAGCCAACCACTAGGATGGAATAAGAAGAAAAGACGTAATAACTGTAAGGGTGGGAAAAATGGTAATAAATCCAAGCACAATAATGAGAAGATAGGTAATAGTGCTGGAGAGGGAAAACAAGAAAAACATAAGGTGAAGTTTCCCTGTAAGCTTTGCATAGATGATCACCTTACCCATTTGTGCCCCAAACTTGTAGAAGCTGTGAGGCTTTTAGCTCAATCACCCGTCGTGATGAAAAATCTATTCCCACATAATCATCACTTTGCCCCGAGCTCCTAAAACACCAGAAATGAAGCTGGTGGAGGTCAAAACCAACAGTCGCAAGATGGTGACCTTCTATGTATAAATATGGTCGATGCAAAAATTTATATAGGCACTCGATCTCGAGACTATAGTTCTAAACAAACTATTCCTGGTCTAGAATCTCCTCCTCCTCCCCCGAATATGACTTTACAGATTGAGAAACTAGAGCCACAGCCTCGTATTTTGAATGGAGTTCTCAAGCGCTCTACCCATAATCCAAATGCTAGAGCCTCCCAAAACTACTCTATTGTTGAGGACCTGGGCCAAACCCCTTGTGCTATGTCAACTTTGGAGGTACTCTAGACATGTCCTTCACAGAGGAATGCCTTACTCTCTGCTCTAGGATCTCTAGAACCCAGTGGCTCAAAGCTTATCAAGTTTGATGTCACAGATGTTAAGCCTCACTTGCCTTATCATGTGGCTTTCCAAATCCATGTGGAGTACTCAAAGTATACCATCAAACATGCGGTTGTTGATGAAGGCGATGCTACATGTGTGATGTCCCTGGTTTGTTGGAAAGCTATCTGTTCTCTAACCCTTTCCAGGTCATCGAACATGTTGACTGATTTTGACGATCATTCCTTCCACCCTCATGGTATTCTCCCTGCCTTTCCAGTCCAGTTAGGCGGGAAGACGGTAGAGGTGGAAGTAGAGGTATTGGATGTGCCTGTTGATTGTAACCTATTACTAGTTTGCAATTAGACTTATGCTATGATCGTCATCGTATCATCCATTTTTTGTACTCTTTGTTTTCATCACGAAGGGAAGATTATGACGATTGATCAATTATCCTTTGCGTACCCTAGCCCTAATGCATCCGTTGGACAATCAATCCCTGTGATCGACAATTCTCGGCTGACAACCGAGAATGTTGGTGTTGGAATGTATTCTTCCCTTATGGGTACTTTTTACTTCTCAACACCAAACTATCAAGTTTACGCCATGTCCAGTAGGTCCATCTCGATTGGGAGGTCCATTCCTTTCTGCACGTCTTATTTTGATGATCTGTGGACCCTACCTTCCCCGACTTGATCTTGTGAAGGAAAATCGCATCCTGGGATGGCCATGCCACTATCGGCAACAGAGATGGCCATGCCACTATCGGCAACAGATATTGCATATCAAGTTGTTCTTGACTCTTCCATCGATCCCGATCCTATTCCCTCGTTGATGGACGAGGAGGATCTCGTGTTTAGGCCCGTGTGGGCCACCTCATTGTCTTGTTCACATGATTTCCTTGATGGGACTTTGCCTTCAGATGAATCCATCATCGAAGCCATGAATGGTCCTAACAAACCTTGGGATAATATGCATCATCGTTCTTATTTTCTTCTAGAGCTTGAAAGAATCGACCAAGACAAATTTCGATCTACCTTGAGTGAGATAGTCAGTCATGTTGTAGTTCCAATAGATACGCATGAAATTTATGCTGAAGGAAATATGATGAGTATTTATCCTACCATCCATATCAACATCTCTCGTACCCCTGGTAAGGTTGAAAACGTAAATATCGGTGCACATTGTTAGCCATAAGAAATCTTGATCTACATTGAGCTCTTCAAGGAATTTCGAGATGTATTTACTTGGTCCTATGAAGAGATGTCAGGGATCGACCCTTGTATTGTCAAACATGAAACTAAAACGTATATGGATGCTAAATCTGTTCGACAACATCTTAGAGTTGTCAACCCTCGAAAGGCCCTTGCTATTAAGGCAGAGGTGGAGAAGCTACTTAACGCTGGCTTCATCTACCCAGTTCCTTTAACTGAATGGGTATCCAAAACTGTTCCTGTAGACAAGAAGCAAGGAACCATCCGTGTATGTATGGATTTCCGTTACCTAAACAAGGCCTGTCCAAAAGACAACTTCCCCACACCTTTCATCGATCAGATTCTCGATGAGTGTGAGAGAAGCAAAGTATTTTCTTTCATGGACGGATTTTTAGTATATAATCAAATTCAAATTAAACCCGAGGATCAACACAAGATGACATTTATTTTTCCTGGGGAACTTTTGCATACCGGAATATGCCTTTCGACCTTAAAAATGTCGGAGCAACCTTTCAATGTGCCATGAATTTTTCATTTCATGATCTTAAACATAGAGTCAAAGATTACCTTGATGATATTGTTGCTCACTCTCGTAAGAGAGTGGATCATGTTACTCACCTTTGGCTTGTTTTCGAAAGATGTCGTCATTATACGATCCGGTTAAACCCTCACAAATGCATCTTGTGTGTTAAGTCTGGTCATATTTTAGGTTTTCTAGTTTCTGAGACTGGGATCATGGTAGATCCTCTCAAGGTTGCCTCCCCCGTGCATGATTAGACAACTTCAAGGTCTACAGGGGAAAGCTAATTTTCTTTGTAGGTTTATAGTGAACTATTCTACTATCACTAAAGGTTTCATGTGCATTTTGAAGAAGGACGCCCCTTTTATATAGGATGAGTGAGCCTAGGAGTCCTTCGATGCTTTGAAGAAATCTTTGGTGTCGGTGCCTCTATTGAAGCCTCCCAACTACAGTAGAGATTACTTACTTTACATTTTCACGTCCGAGGATATGATTGGTATGGTTCTAGTTCAAGAGGATGAAGAGCTCCATGAGCATGTCATTTACTATCTTAGTCTAACTTTACTCAGTCCTAAACTCGATTACACTCATGTCGAAAAGCTACCTTTGGTTGTCGTTCATGCAATCCAATGTTTGCGTCATTATATATTACTTTTCAAGACTACCGTGGTTGCTGATGTCAATCCATTTCAATATGTCCTTACCCGACATACCATAGGAGGAAAATATAATAAATGGATTGTCATTTTACATGATTTTGATCTCGATTTTGCTTCTGCAAAATCCAAGAAATCCCTAGTCTTTGCAGAGTTGATATATGATTTCCCACGATTAGATGAGGATGTTATCCATGTTGATTCATTTGCGGACAAACACATATTTCTTGTCTCATCATCTGACCCTTGGTATGGAGACATTGTGCTCTATCTTCAGACTTTGAAGTTCCCTCAACATCTCTCAGGAGATGATCGACGACGTATAAGATACCAAGATAAGAAATATACTATCGTCGATGACACTTTGTATCGCCAAGGAATATATGATATCTTACATCATTTCTTAACTCATGGAGAGGTTGAGACTATCCTAAACGATTGCCACAGTGAGTCTTGTGGTGGTCATCTATCCGGGCTTGCGACAACCCAAAATTTTTTGCGAGTCGGTTATTTCTGGCCTAGTATCTTTAAGGATTGTATTGAAGTGGTTAAGAAGTGTCACCCCTTCCAGGTGTTCACTTAGAAAATGCACTCACATCCAGCCCCTCTTCACACATTCATTATCGTTGGTCCCTTCACTAAGTGGGGGGTGGACTTCATTGATTGCAACCCAACTTCGACTGAGGAGCATCAACACATTATCGTGGACATTGACTACTTTACTAAGTGGGATGAGGCCATCCCTACAGTTAAATCCGATGGGAAGACTGCAACCTTCTTCGTATTTAATCAGATTATCGCTTGGTTCAATATCCCAAGTGATATTGTCATTGACCATGGCAGTCACTTTCAGAATGAGATGATGGAAGAACTAGCAGCTAAACCGGGGTTTAAGCATGGTCACTCTTCTCCTTATTATCCCCAGGAAAATGGACAAGTAGAGGCCATCAACAAGTTTCTCAAAACCATTTTTCAAAAAACTGTCAGCCAGAATAAGCTTGACTGGCACATTATGCTATATCCTTCACTCTGGGGATACGGAACCTTAGTCAAGATTGCCACCGGATTATCCCCTTTCCAGTTAGTACATGGTGTGGATTACATATTACCCATTGAATGTGAAATTCCTTCTCTTAAGTTGGCAGTCGCGCTCCTACCTGACACTTCTGATCTCGAATGACGCCTTATACACCTAGAGAGTCTTGATGAGTAGCGTCGAGATGCCTCTACGACTATTGAGGTGAACAAATGATGTGTGAAGGTTCAATACGATAAGTTTGTCTGTCCTTGGTTGTACGCTGAGGATGACTTGGTCCTATTGTATGATCAAGACAAAGAACCATTGGCAGTAGGCAAGTTTAAACCCATGTGGTGTGTGCCTTACATCATGCAACGCGTGATAGAAAAAGGAGCCTATGAGTTAGAAGATTACAAAGGGAATAAGTTGGATGAGCCCAGAAATGGACTCTACTTGAAAAGATACTATGCTTGAGCCCCAGGCTTAGGTGGAGCTCTTTGTATACTAATGTAATTTAGTGCATATATATTTTTATTTTTCATCTTCGAGTTTCTTATCGAGTTTTCACTTGGTTGACAGATGTCAACGGAGTCATCAGCCTACTTAGGATTCGCAGACAGGGCTATTCATCACACACGGAACTTGGCTTCCACCGCTTGGGTGATTTATTCACTCAAGGGTCTACTGGTGTCTTCAGGAGGCGTATGCCTAGGGCCATCCATGAATAATGTGCCTGAATATAGCGATGTTCTAGAACTTTTACACGATGCTATCTCATATGGAATCCGTACATTTAAAGTTCATATGGATTCCTAGTTAGTAGTACATCAGTTGAACGACCCTTACCGGGTGCTTCATCCTTCTTTACTCCGACGATTCCTATGGGTACGTCTTTTAGAACGACATTTTGATTTTATTACATATTATCATATTCCTAGAAGTTCTAATTATGTGTTTGATGCTTATGCTAACTATGTTTTAGATTGACATTTGTCACATATTTAAAAGCAAAGAAAATATCTAATCAATGTACACATTGTAAAATATAAGTAAAGCCGAAGATCCCTTTTATATATTTCAAAAAATATGGTGTTTATAGTACAAAATGGGGCCAATACCCTCATATACATATACAATCGGTATCATAATATCCCACGACATATATTCTCGTGGCGCTGGATGTGTGTCATGGTAACAAACCATGACATTTGCGAGATGCCAAAAAAGTCGTACCCATGCACTGGGTACACCAACCACTTGTCAATGCATGGCTTCAGGCAGATCCTCTACCTGAACCATGGGTATTGTGTGTGTCAGATGCGACAAGTTGCCCTGCACGTTTTGTAACACTCTCTCGTCTTCTCCTCCCATTGCTTCATGTCCCTAGTTCATCCATCGATGTCAAGGGAAACCCTCTAGCCATCATGGACCCATGTCTGCAACACACAAATTTCTAATCAATACTTAAACACCATCCAAAATATTTTTGTCCTAATTATACAAAAATACAAAAAAAATGAAATATGTAAAAACATTTTGACATACTTATGTCACCATAAGAGGCTCCTAGTGGAAGGGACATGTCTGGATCTCCTCTAAAGTCGATCCCCTCATAGGAATAGTCATCCAGAGCGATGACCTGTCATCGCCACCAGTAGAAAAAGTCCTCATTGTAGGGTGTCGACACCCTACCTCCTCCCTGCCGCCTTATCACCTCGGTCCATCGTGCCATGGTTGGATCACGAGGTCCTCTTGAGAGAATCTCAACTCTAGGTACCAAGCCTAGAACTCCCTCAAAAAAGAAGCTGCACAAGATGGAGGCAAACCCGAAATTCCTTACCCCCCTATTTACACTCTGTCTACTAGCTCTTCATATTGTCTAGTAGTGAGGTGCACCAATTGTACACTGTGGGTCTCGCACACTGCACTACATAAAACATGAGTGGACTCGATGCCTGGTGCAACAAAGTTGAACCTTTGATCATGGTCAAAACTAGGACAATGATCTTCAGACTTTCGGTTGTTTATTGCCCAGATGGGGACTTGACTCCCTACCTTAGGGGTCCCATCTACAAAATGGGTGTTGATGTATTCTTCTGTCTTCATCCCACTTCTTTCCCCCCATGATTTGAGTTTCACAACCTCCCCTTGGCACAATAAACCAGTCAGAAAATAGATGTCCTCCACTTCAACTCTCAATGGTTTCCCATCGAAATTGAAGCTCTCGCTATCAGGGTCCCAATAACCCACCAATATCTCCAGTAACCTCACCTGGGCTCTCATCCCTTTGAGCGCTCAACACTTATACAAACCGCATTGCTTTAAGGCCATTTGGGCCCCCGGATCTCGATCTACAGCGGTATCAACCTCTTCATGTTCCCTTTCTCGCCATTCAAGCACCATCCTATTAAAAAACAAACACAATTTTGAGTTAGAACCCTCTCTTTTGGTCATTTGCGTGTCTGTATGCATCTTACTATGCACACAGTCGCATGTAGGGCTCAATATACACATCTTATAGTTAATACAGACATGTATACCTCGTCGTATATGCGACCAAATCACAAATAGTCCGCGTAAACTGAAAACTCTACTTTGCGCCAATGGAGTCGCCAATTCTATTATGAGGAAAATCTCTCTATGGCTAGGGTGAACCACAACAGACAAGAGTGACTGTAGAACTCGACTCAATTCCAACATATGCTATATAAATTAAGCTGCAAAGGAGGTAATAATGAGGCCTACCTCGTCCAAATGTATGATGATGTCCACCGTTGAGTACTTTGACCCAAAACTTTATACCTACAACAAGTTCTCAACAAACAAGCAAAGCAAGCATATAATGATAATATAACATAATCCATTAATATTCAAAACAAACATGCCCATGGATCATAACATTTATATTTGCAAAATATCAATTGGACGGGAAAGGAGTATTTCTATTAATAAATGACCAGCAAAAGTGAAAACATTACAAACTTCTGTATCAGGACAGTTTGGAACCGAGAAACTGAGTTCCTTCCAATTGGGTCTCTACCACTTCAATCCTACACAAAATACAAACTCATATAAGCGAGACAAAGAGGTTCTCCATCAATAAGGGAAGAGCTTGGGAGCTGAACACTGTGTTCAGACTTGAAGGACAAAGGGATGCAGACTCAATAATGAAGTAATAATTTCTCCAGACTAACTTTGCTCTCAAAGTTGAATTCTCTCTCTTTTTCCATAGCTCGAAATTGGCTTCTTTATAGCCTTCAAAATGAAATTGAAGGGACGAGTTGAAACATTTCTAGTATATGGAAGGCCAAGGATCATAGATCATCTGTTGTGACATGGAAACCCAACATTTATTTTTGAGTTTTTGACACAAATCCCGATGTATGCAGGCTGCAGTGGAGCAGCCAGCGTATACGCATGATGTATAACTTGCAAGGTGCGTACAAGTGGAAAAATATTTATTCTTGTCTCTGGATTCATTAATCATGGAAAGTAAGTCTACATAGGGAAATGGAGTAAGGCCCTCTCTTCAAGATTTCATAGGGTGAGGCAAATCTTGTTCTAACAGACCAAGGAAAGATGCCCCAAAAGTATAGTGCTTTGTCGGATGGTTATACCTGCCTACAACATAAGAGAAAACCATTTGCAAAGAAATTCATTAGATGAATCAACGATTTAATCTTGTTGTCCCTATTATGGAGCAGTTATATCAGCAACAAAATATATCTAAATCAACATATAAAATCACAAGGTCAACTAACAATATCATCAATGGAATTAACAATCAATTATGAACTGAGTATAACACTTTGGGGCTGAATAAAGAAAGATGTTATAAAGTAGATTTGTGTAGAAATATATAAGAATTATTGCTGTAACATTCAATGACGTACAACAACAAATTTAATGATTAACAAGTTCCCCAAAATAGCCTGAAAGATGCACCTAGTTTAGTGTGTTAGACTAGCAAAGTTTGGGGGGGAATCTATGGTTAGTTTAGGAGTTAGGAGTAAGTTATCAGCTAGGGTTATGTAGCCCTAATG
>JZKD02S1705603.1:241662-271670 GCA_000966675.3 Picea glauca
ACTAGAAAAACCCTTCCAAGGCTAGCACATCACTTCCATCAACCAAATATCAAAGAATTAGCCATAAACAAAAGCACAAGAGGAAAAATACTCCAAGTGTAGAGAAAATTTCAGTTCAGGAGCCTCTCACAAGAGGGAGAGTTATGATAAAATGAGATCTTATGATCTCTTATTTATACAAAATGTCACCAAGGTGACTTGTCCACATATTTAGGGGTAAAAAACAAGACTAGAGGTCAACAACCCTAATCTTTCCCTCTTAAAAAAGTAATTCATTTAAAATTCACTTTTGCACATAAGAAAACCCTAATTTAGAAGGACATCACCCTTTAGGGGATGTTTTGACATTTGGAGCAAGTTGTTGGTGTAGGAGGAGGGTGGCTAGCCTTGCCAAAGCCACATGTCAATTATTCAAGTTGCTTCCTTCATGGTCAAAGATGATTTCTCCTCAAAACGTCTAAGTGCCAATGCATGAACCACAAAACCAAACCCTAACCCTCAGGTGACGTCATGCCTCTAGATGTGACGTTTTGCCTCTCTCAGGAAAAACATTTGGCATGTGGGGGCTAGGTTATGTCGTCAAAGTCATTTGTAAGGTGTTACAAGTTTGAGATTTCTTATTCGGCATGCGGGTCCTTGGCATCCACCTGTGGGATTCAAGCCCCATGGAAGCCCAAGCTAGGCTTGTTCTTCCAAAAATGTCCACCAACTAGGTCCTGCAAAGACAAATAAGCACGCCCTCCAAGGATCTCAATTCATAACATCATGATAAGTGAATCCAATCAATAAATGAACCATCTAAGCAAGTGCATCAAAGACCACTATATCACATAGTTAATTACTCAAAGACATTATGAAACTTGTCAAGCTTGAATGTGAGAGGGTTGACGAGGTGTCTTATTGGGTAGATCTTTCCCTAGGTTAAGGAGAGTTTCCAAGATATCCATCTCTAAGCCATGTAGAGTGGGTGAGGTTGTTGGGGTCAAGACTCAATGGGCATAGGGCTCATGACATACAAGAGGTTGTAGTGTCTCATTCATGGGTGCCTTTGTAGAGGGTGTGTGGTACCTTCGTTTGCAATGCACTTTTTCCAACCCCATTTATTTTCCATTCTTTCATTATTCCATAATTTTAAGGAAAGATTGAAGGCCATTTCCCTGGCGTGGTGTCCAGATAACAACAATGTCACCTAAAAACACCTAGTGGAAATGAGAAGGTTGGGTCGTGATGAGAGCCCCTTTCTCTCAGCCATGCAGTTGAGAGCCATTACCCTATCTTGGTGATCAGATGATGGTTATTTCATACCACTATATATTCATGGACATGATAGGCCACCTCATGATGAGACCTCTTATCCTTCAACCAACCTTTCAATCATTTTTAAGGATATTTTATAGTGGGTCCCCCTCAAAGATAAGTATTTCATTTCATTCTTGGGTGATCCCCGGGCAAAGCATCTAGAAGTTTTATACATAGGATTTTACCTTTTACCAAACATAAATCCCTCTGGGCCTTCAACCCCTTCTTCCCATAGAAAGAGGGACAACCCCTTGTTGGGTCAATACACCCTAAAATCCCAAGAGATAAGTATTTGGGGGGAAATAGTGATGGAATATAGTAAGTATGGTTGGGAACTATACGATGGCTCTTCAAGGGAGCTCCTAGTAGAGAAACCATCCCCAAGGAAGACCACTTACTAGGGCACAATATCAACCACCAAGGTGAAGTAGGGAAAAAGGCATAATGGCCAAGCATATATCATGAAATTTGGAGAAATCTAAGATACAACATACTCAAATGTCTTAAGTATTGAAATGATACTCACCATAATACCTACTTGTACCTCATGGAACAAGGCCCACTACCTTTCGGAAGCCAGCTGATGTGGTGGATGCCATCTAGAAATATGCAACCTCTGTTGTGGTGAGAAGGGTCTCCAACTGTAAAAAAGGGTATTGATGGTCATGTAGTCTCTCGACACTCCATATTTTCAACTTGAGGGCCCCGATACATAATCTCCTTAGTTATCCACAAAATGGGGATAATAGGGAGCTCTTGGTGCATTGAGTTACCCTTTCTTTGGTACTGTTTCTTTCCGCCCCTATATTTCCTTTTGATATTCATTAATTGCTTTGGAATCCCATTTTCAATTTTATCAAATTATTTCATCAAGATTCAATTAATTCATTTTCTTTAGATACACATTCAGTGCATTAAGACTTGGGGTCATGGCCTCAAAGCGTGGGAGTAGAGCTCAAGCTAACTTGTCTTTTGATTTATCATTCATATCCCTTTATTTATTTTTCATTTTGAATATATAACATGTTCTTTCCATTATTTTTACCAACTGCTTCAACCTCGGGCATTCAAGCCCCTTCTTCTCATAAGAGAATGAAGTACAAACCTTTTTGGTATACATGTAGCAACTATTCCCAAAAGAAAGGAAATTTGATGGAAAGTGTTAAGTATGAAAGGGTACATGTATGTTACCCCTATCAAGGTCTCCCAATAGTACTCCTTTTCCCCAAGAGTGACAACACTTGACTGAGACACATATGATGGCCACCAAGGTGAAACAAGGAAAAATGCATAACTTCTAAGCATCATGATTCATTATCTGACTTCAACCCATGATTCTCACTAAATTCCCAATGCATTAAATGTAAGACTTTGTATGGAAAAATGAATAATGTACATCATGTGTGTTGGACCACCATCATCAAATGAACTTGTTGTTCAAGTGAGTGAGTTGAGAAAATGATGAGGGAGAGGCATATAAGGGGTTTCTATTTATGGAGAATGCTGGTCATCATATTTGGGACCATTGTCTGCAATGTGGATCACCGAGAATGATCTCCTCTAGTTACCCTTAGGTGACAGGAGGTAATATGGGCCTTCATTGTGAAAACTTTAATTTTTTGTTTGAAAATATTTTCCTCGGATGATAGTTGAGGAAATTTTTCTACCCTTTTAATCCTGTTATCATAGAATTTGTACTTTCCCAAATCCCATGGAAAGTAAGGGAGATTGGCATAACAAATAGGATATCCTATCACTGTCACCTTAATATGAAATCCTTACTTTCTAGGGATAGGAAAGGTCTACCCCAGGGGAGACATTCCCTGTAACCTAAAGGGTTGGAAAATTAGGGTTATGTTCAAGATATATTCCCCCCTCTCACTGGTTAATGAAGTTCTTGATGTACCTTCCTGAAACAAGATAATATAGCATGCATATACAATAATTCCAAGTAAAAATACGATAATAATACCTCAGTAGACAATGGACAGTGACAATAAGTGCTAGCTGATATAAAATTGCAACAATTAATAAGTTTACAACAAAAATTGATAAAATGTAACAGATTAAACAAATACTCCTCAGAAAAGTTGAGAAGACAATGAAAAGATAACATTGACTAAGTAGAATGATAATAACTTGTCATAAGAAATTTCTGAAATGATTAGCTAGCAACTAATGTTGAGTATGCAGAAAATTTGTTGCAATTAGATGGTTGTACTAAACATTTATAACAACAACAAACAAGTTAGTGATATAGGCTAAACTAGGGTTAGACATAGTTAGTAAAATCTTAGGGGAAGAGTGTTTGAGTTTTTGATCAATCCTTCAACAAGAGGGAGGCAATAACTATTTCCTTCTAGGGTTTATGGAGTCAAAGTGGACGGATTCTTCTAAGTCTACAAATCAATTTGATAATGCACAAAAGCCTAAGAGGTAAATGCATAGGAGAAGTAGTAACTTAAGTCCCCCTATGCATTGACCTCAAGAGAAAATATGCTAGGGTGTAGGAAATTCTATGCCCTAACACCTTTCTCTCCTTAGGATTCTTATAGAGTAAAACTTATGCAAAGATAACTAAGTCAAAATCCTTAGAGTGGTACCAATTTAGGGCTCTAAGGTTTCACTAGTTACTAGATCAATTTAATGAAAAGTTTGGCAAATAGAAAGTAAGAAAGTAGCAATTTAAGTTACTTACTTGAAGCATTAAGTATACCATGCAATTTCATAATATTGTATGATAAAATAAAACCATACACAAACCATTCAATAGATGAAAAGAAATGCAGATTTTACTTACTTACACCAAGAATAATCATGAAAATACCATGCAAGATCACCATAAAAACTTCCAAGATTGATCCAAGTTGCAAAATATAGCCTTATACAAGAGTCTGCCTCACAATGTTAGTCAATATCCATCACTAGGGCACACATATCAGACCTCTTCTCTTGTATGAGAAGTTGTGATGTCTAAAATGAGAGTACTTTATGTTTATTTATACAAAACTTTGACCTTTAATTAATTTTACGTCAAAATAAGTCTTACCTGGCCAATTTACAATAAAATTTAAATTTGACATAATTGAAATTAATTTGCATCTAAAGACACCTCCAAGGGTGATGTCATGACCTTCTAGGGTGATGTTGAGGCCTAAAGGTGGAATGTTGAGCTAAAAAGTAGGGCGCTTGGCCTCTAGAGGCCCCAGATGATGCCTAGATGTGCCACCAGGCTCATAAATGCCTCCAAAATGAAAACCCTAGATCTGGATGGCATCTAAGGTCACGATGGTGACATCCAGGGCCCTCAAGGGCCAATGTCCATATGGAAGAGCAAGTTCCTCCTAGGTCTCGGTCTGCTAGGGTGCCTCCAAAGGTAACGTCCTTCTTTTTCCCAGTGCAAATATTTAATTTCTTCTTACCCTTGGTTGGGGTTGCAACATCCACCTGTGGGCTTTAAACCCCCATGAAGTTCTGAGCTAATCATTCCCTCATATGTACATGTCCTCTGGGCAAGTTCCCGTAGCAACAACAAGTATTCCCTCCAGGGGTTTATAAGTCACAAGGATCAGAGCATGTAAATCACATACAATAATTAAATTACCCAAACATGTGCACCAACCCCCCCTTAACCTGGAAAAATTCTCAAAGACGTTATGCAACTTGACAAGTTAGGTTTGGAGAAGGTCTCAGGGTGTCCTATTGGGCTAACCTCTCTTAAGTTTGGGGTGTTTCCCAGGTGGGATCTAATCCAAGTCATGTAAGTATATGATGTGTCATGGGGTAAGTGTTTGGGCATGGGGTGCATGTAATAACAGGGAAATGTAAAGTCTTACCTGTGGGTGCCTTTGTAGAGGGAAAGTTGCACCTTGTCATAAATGCAATTGTTTCCTAGCCCATTCATTGCCTTTTCCTCTTAGCTTTATTTATTTTGATATTTTTCTCTTGTGCTTCAAGGGAATAGTTGAGGGCCATTGTCCTGGCTTGATTACCAAAGGTGACAGCGTTATCCACAAAAATTTCATGAAAATGAGAAGTTTGGCTCATTATGAGACCTCATTTCTCTTGTCTATGCCAGCAAGAGCCATTACCCTGGTTTGGTGACCAAATAGGTGGTAGTGTCATACCGCTACATGCCCATGATCACAATAGGTTGGCTCGTGATGATACCTCCTATCCATCAACTAGTACCTTGAGTGTTTATGTATTCTATGGGTCCCCTTTTCTTACTGAGAATCTTTTAACTGCTTTATCAGGGATCCCTGGGTGAAGCATCTCAAATCTTTCAACATTGGATTTTAACTCTTGCCAACTACTTTTACCCTCTGGTCATTTATCCCCTTCTTCCCACAAGGCAAGGTAAAACCCTTCCTAGTGTATCATGTTGACCACCTATTTCAACTAGGGGTTCAAATCCATGTGCCATGAAGCTATGTACCTGATGGTGAAACAAATTTGAAGACTTACTGGTTCTACAAGGCAATTTTGCCCCTGAAACTTCTTGTTGTAATTGGAATTTCCGTTCCCCTGCATGGGATAATAATGTAATGGGTCTGCATGGATCATTCTATAGGTTAGTTTCCTAGGAATTTATCATTAGGGAAGTCCTTTGATCGAGTTTTTTTTTTCCTTGGGTAATTAATTTGTCCTAACTAGCCATTTTAATTACCCTTGAGTTTTTCACTCCCAATAATCCTCCAAAGTGGTGAAAGACGTTCTAATGATTGAGCCTGTTATCGTGCAATTTGTATTTTTCCCAAAATAAAATAGCAAGTGGATAGTAAATTGGCGTAACATGAAGTTGTCCTATCATTGTCACCTTAATAAGATACCTCTTTCTATTTAGGGGTGAAAATCTAGGGGAAACGTCCCCGGTGACCTGGGGGTTTGACAAGGCAAAGGTTATGGTATCAAGAAAATTTGTCCCCTCTCACATTGTCCCAGATGTTTAATAATATGAAGCAAATATATTCTTATATGTGTTAGAAAAATGGGTGTGCTCGTTTAACCATAGACAATATAGCAATATTGTCACCCAACCATAGGCACGAATGCCACCCTCGAGCACCTTGACCTTGACAGAGAGAACAATTATGGTAGGAATTCAATGGCCAACCAAGGATAATGCACCAAGTAAATATAACCAACAATGATCAGAAATTCCAACCCAGAAAGACCAAAATTACAGGTTGCAAGAACTGCAACTATAACTGCTCCCCAGACTTGCGCACTACTAGATTTTTGTAGTGCGCACTAGTGGATTTCTGCAGTTTCGAGATGTCTGTCTCAAATGAGAACTGGCATCCTGTATTTATACTTCTTTTTATAATTTGTTTGGGCCGACTTCTTCTTCTGGGGATAAAGAATCAATATAAAATATTTTCTTTAGCTGACTTCTTTTCTAGGGTTATGTCCAAGTCTTTTAGTGTTTCTCTTGCTTCCTCGAATATTTGAATCTCATCAAAGGTCACAAGTGGAGGTTAATATCTCCCGAAACTACCATAATATCAACACTCCCTCCTAGCTAGGGAGGTATAAAAGGTAATGGTCTTGATCACAAACAGACCATTCAACCGGTAACATCATTATATCCACATAGGCTATCTCATGATCAAATCATGAGCATCATCATCATTATCCAACTGGATAATATCCATGACAATTAGTACAATGTCATATGATAGAACACAACTGTGTCTATCCATAGTAGTACACAACTACTATCCAATGGTACACAACCACACCAAGCAGTACACAGATACTTAATCAGTGACACATAGTCACAACCAGTGGAACACATCCATCACAATAACATACATCTATTGTCCAGAGACATACAATCTCCATAGCAATCATATCATTTGATATCAACCTACATAAAAAGATATCATGATATAAACTGAGTCATCTGGGCCATTCTTACACTCACACCTGTGATATCTGGAAGAGCATATGCCCTCATACAGTAAAAGAATCAACTATGGTCTATCTGGAATATTCTTCCCAAGCATGGAAGAATAATTATCCATGATTTTTGAGCCTAGACCATTCACCTAACTGGCCCATTCGTCCGCCACTAAACATAGTGCAACCTCGAGAGAATGAGTTTTCCCTAGGGAATGTCTGTCCTTGATTACTAAACCTGGACCATTCACCTAACTAGGCCATTCCTCTAGAACTAAACATACTGCAACCTAGAGAGAATGAGTTTTCCCTAGGGAATGACTGTTCAGACCATTTCCTAAGGAAATGACTGTCCTACACCAACCTCCAAAATAGACCATTCTTCGAAACTTCTCACAACTATGAACTTCAAAAGAATGATTGCCCGAAGAGGCAGGCCATTCTACTTGACCACTACTGAGAGTGACTACTAAGAAGAATGATTGTCTTAGACCATCCCCCACACTGGCCATAAGGGGAATCGATGTCTATGGTACATCAAAAATCTATCGAACCATTTTCATTATGAAAATGATTGTCTGATCTAGACCATTTTTCGAATTGGAAAATGACTGTCTGTCAGAAATCTCAAACCACTTTCTGAACTAGAAAGGAACTACCCATCCTGGACCATTTTCCAAAATGGAAAATGATTGTCCATAAATCAATGATATATTAGTGCTCCCTCCCAACCTGGAGATCCATCTCTTCCCTTTCAATTAAGGGAGTTATCTCCACGATCCCCAACTTGTCTTGTAAGTATGCAAACTTTATCCTGAATAGAGGCTTTCTCAAAATATTTGTTTTCTTCTCATATGTGGGGATATACTGGAGCTTCACTTATCCTTCCTAGACTTTATCTTGAATAAAGTAGTATTTGATCTCAACTTGTTTTGACTGTTCATGAAACACTGGGTGTTCAGATAGTCTTATACAACTCTGATTGTCATAGTATATTATGGTCGACTTTGGAACCTGATTAAATAATCCAAAAATCATCTTTCTCATCCATACTGCTTCTGTACATGCCTCACATGCTGCGATATATTTTTCTTCTGCTGTGCTGAGTGCGACAAATTTTTGTTTCCTACTGCCCCAAGATATCATAACAGAGCCCAAGATGAAACACATCTCTGAAGTACTCCTTCTATCTCTGCACTCCCTGCCCAACCTGAATCTGTGAATCCATGAAGTTGTATATCACCGGATAAATTATATCTGAAACCATAGTTTAGCGTCCCATGAATATATCTTAGAACATTCTTTGCAACTATCCAATGCTCATGTCTTAGTTCCATCAGGAACTAACTTAGGGTGTTTACAACAAAGAAAATATCTGGTCGAGTATTCACTAAATACATCAATGACCCAATCAATTTTCGATATAGGGACGGGTTTATTGGATCAGAATTTGAATATCTTACTTTTCTTATATCTGTGGTCATAGGAGTGTCCATGGATTTGAATTCCATCATTCCAAACTTTTAAAGAATCTTCACTGCATACTTTCCTTGTCTAAGGAATACTTCACCATGCTTCTGACATACTTCTAGTCCCAAGTAATAATGCATGAGACCGAGGTCTTTCATATCGAACTCAGAAGCTAGTTCCTTCTTACATTGGGTGATGAGAGACTCTTCTCATATCAAGAATAAATCATTGACATATAGTAGTAGAATCACAGGTGCATTGTTCACGACTTTGTAGTAAATATTTGGATCTACATGACTCTTGGAGAAACCAAGTCTTATTAAGTACCTGTCTATTCTAGCATACCAAGCTCTTGGAGGTTGCTTGTGTCCATACAGGGATTTATTTAATTTTCAAACATGAGTGTCTATGGAGTGTACTTCAAATCCTTGAGGTTGTTCAATGTATACTTCTTCTTCGATTGATCCATTGAGAAAAGTTATCTTTACATCCATCTGATGTAAACTCCATCCCATGGAAGCAACAAGATACATAATGGCTCTAATAGAAGTATATATGGAAACAAGAGAAAATGTATTCTCATAGTCTTCTCCCTCCTTCTGGGAGAAACCTCTAGCTATGAACCTTGCTTTGTATTTGTCCATGCTTCCGTATGCTCCATGTTTGATCTTATAGACCCATTTTGAAGTTACTACTAATTTTTCTTTGGGTCTAGGCACAATTTCCCATACATCATTTTTCATTATGGACTGGTGTTCTTCTGTCATGGCTTCTCTCCATTGTTTCTTCTAAGATGCCTCTTCAAATGTGGTGGGTTCTTCATTTAAAATCTTTGGCATACATGCTGCATAGTTGGAGAATCTTTTGGGCTTTTTTCTTTTTCTGAAGGTGCCACTTGGGGCTTTGAGTCTTTCTGCTTCTTGTAGAGTAGGTTCAAGCCAAGCTGGACGTTTCTTGGTTTTTGGTATAATGACTGATTCAATAGGCTCACATTGTTTCATCGGATGATCAAGTTGTTATGTTTCTTCATTTTGACTTTCTGGGAGACATGTGCTTTCTTATTTAGGCTCTTCATACTCTTCTTCTCCCATAGTTTCTTCTATTGATTTCTTGAAATCCATCTTTTCATTGAAGGTTACGTCTTTGCTGACTTCAACCTTATGTTGTTCTGGGATATAGATTCTATAGGCTTTGGATGATTCACTGTATCCCACAAATATGCCCTTCTTTCTTGAGGGTTCTAATTTCTTCCTTTTATCCTTGAGGATGTGAATGTAAACATGGCATCCAAAGTTTCTTAAGTGTTCCACATTAGGTTTATGTCCTGAGAAGGCTTCTTCTAGAGTCATATCCTTCAATATGCGGTGGGGAATTCTGTTCTGAACATATATTTCCATCATGGTTGCTTCTCCCCACAAATACATAGACAAATCTTAATCGTTCATTAGTGCCTTCATAGTTTCTTCAATAGATTTGTTCTTCCTTTCTACTACACCATTTTGTTGAGGATTATGAGGAACAATTATCTCCCCCCAAATCCCTACCGATTTGCAAAAGGCAAAAAATTCCTTGGATGTGTATTTTCCTCCATTATCTATTCTTAAGGCCTTGATTTTCTTGTTTGTGGCGTTCTCTATCTCTGCTTTGAATTCTTGAAACTTGCTGAAAACTTCGTCATTTGTTTTCAAGAGATATAACCAAGTATTTCTTGAGTAATCATCTATGAAGATTACATAGTAAAGAGAACCTCCTAGAGATTTGATTGGCATCATACTACAAACATCTGAATGTATTAGATATATTTCCTTAGATCTATTATTGTTGCTTGAGAATGATTTCTTAACATTTTTACCAAGAGCACATCCTTTGCAAATTCCTTCATGTGTAGATTGTAGTTCTGGTATTACTTCAACCATATTTTTAAGGAAGGCTAATGCTTGATAGTTGATATGAGCATTCCTTCTATGCCAAAGTTCATTGGGATTGAATTCATCATGTATAAGCGATTCATCATTTCATTCTAGTAGTCTATTTAGTCTTCCTTCACGGGTTCCAATAACTCTAGAGTTCTCTATGATGGAGTCTCTAGACCAAGATAATACTTTTCCATCTATAAAGGCTATTTTGTTTCCTTTATCTTCTAGGCAAGATATGGATACAATATTCTTTTCTAAACCAAGTACATATAAGACATTGCTCAAATGAACATTGTTACCTATTTTCAATTTGACGGAGGCTTGACCAATTCCTTCGACTGGATAGGTGTTCTTATCTCCAAGTTCTACCTTTTAGGATGTCTTCTTTTCGTTTAGATTAGAGATTATGGCCTGGTCTACTGTCATATTCCTAGAATATCCACTGTTAATTATCCACATGTCATCTTCAAAATTTCATGTGAGAGATGAATAGTGTAGATGATCCGTCTTTTCATTTATGATTTCTGTTGACTGATAACTCGTCAAACTTTGATTTTGACCCAAAATCTCAACCTTCATGTTTTTTTCCTTTCGAGAGTGCCAAGAGGTGTGCTGGACTAAGGTGCACTAGAATATCTTCTCCTTGAGTAAGGTATTCCATCATAAGGTGTTGGGTAAGAGTTTTAGTTTTTTTACAACTGCACTTGCTAGTAACCCTAGCGGTAGTCCTTCTGCAACTACACTTGCTAGAAACCCTAGCGACAGTTCTTCAACGAGCTTGATAACCTTATGGATTAGCTTCCTTTCAGTGGTTAGACTAAATGAAGGAGGTGTGGGCCCATAACCTATTAGAAAAATGGGTGTGCTCATTTAACCATAAACAATATAGCAATATTGTGACCCAACAATAGGCACGAATGCCACCCCTGATCACCTTGACCTTGACAGAAAAAATAATTTTGGTAGCAAGTAAATATCCAACCAAGGCTAATGAACTAAAAAAATATAACCAAGACTGATCAGAAAGTCCAACCCAAAAAGACCGAAATTACAGATTGCAGGAACTGCAACTGCAACTGCTCCCCAAACTTGCGCACTACTAGATTTCTGCAATGCGCACAAGTGGATTTTTGTAGTTTCGAGATTTCTGTCTCAAATGAGAACCGACGTCCTGTATTTATACTTCTTTCTCTAAGCTATTTGGGACGACTTCTTTTGGAGGATAAAGACTATATATAAAATATTTTCTTTAGCCGACTTCTCTTCTAGGGTTATGTCCAAGTCTTTTAGGGTTTCTCTTGCTTCCTGGAATATTCTAATCTCATCAAAGGTCACAAGTGGAGGTTAATACCTCCCACAGCTACCATAATATCAACAATATGTACCTACCCAGAACAAGACCACAAGAAAACACTATTTTGCAAGTAACAATTGATGTTAGAGCTTTGTAAAACCTTGGACTTTCAATAAAATCAATAAGTTAATGTATAAGATGAAGCAAACAAAATTTTATAATGACAATGTATATATATTTATAGCTTCACAATCAAGCCTTGAATAAGCTTCAAAATGACCCAAAATGTTAACCTAGAATTAACAATATGCTAGCACTTGTTAGAAGCTAAGAGGGAAATGTATAAATCAACTTTAACAATTCCTTTTAGGAGATTTTACTGCTGCAATATATGGTTGTAGCTTACTTTTGTAACAGAAGCAAGAATGTTAGTAAGTTAGTCTAATCTAGGGTTAGGAGTAGTTGGAAAAGAGCTTGAGGTATAAGGTTTAAGGATTGTTCTCATCAATCAATCAAGTACGAGGTTTGAACCAGTTTCTTTAGGGCTAATGTATAAATCAACTTTAACAATTGCTTTTAGGAGATTTTACTGCTGCAATATATGGTTGTAGCTTACTTTTGTAACAGAAGCAAGAATGTTAGTAAGTTAGTCTAATCTAGGGTTAGGAGTAGTTGGAAAAGAGCTTGAGGTATAAGGTTTAAGGATTGTTCTCATCAATCAATCAAGTACGAGGTTTGAACCAGTTTCTTTAGGGCTAATGGACTCACTTTTTGCAGCAACAATATTGAAGGAAACAAATGATAATATGTGAACTAAGGACAAGAGGCATAATGGTTGAGGTGTTGGTAACCCAAGGCCTCAATCACCAAACCCTAGAAGGAAAATGGCTACTAGGAAGTAGGTAACCCTAGGCCCTAGCATTTTTCCTTCTTCTTTAGCTCAAGCTTGAGATAAATAAAGGCTCGGTGAAGCAATGGTGTTAGAGTGATAAAAAGATAGGGCCGTAGCACATGCTTCAATGTATATGTCTTCTAGCACAATCTAGTAGGTGAATAGCTATTGAGATAAGGACAATAACATGTGCTTAAGCTCCTAGGGTTTTACACTAGCAATTTCATAATATTATCCAAATGAAAAGTAAAAGATACTATAACCATTCAAAGAAATAAGAATTACATATTTTCACTTACATTCACCAAGACAAGCCTCCTCCAAGAGTTGCACACTAGTTAATTTCATCCAATTAGCCTTAAAGAGGTCGAATTTCAGACCTCACTTGTGTGAGTGAAAGAATGATGGAAAAATACAAGGGATTAATCCCTTATTTATACAATCCAAATTATCTTTAATTACAAAATTAGGTCAAAAAGGCCAACATGGCTAGTTACATCAAATATCCAGGTTTTTACATAAAATTGACAATTTAAACACTGAAACATGCAAAAGAGGTGATGACATGCCCTTCTAGGGTGATGTTCGGCCTCCTAAGTGAGACATTGGCCTTCAGGAGGAAAACTTTAGGCCTTCCAAGGCCTCTGGATCATGCCACACGTGCCACTTGGCACACAACTACCTCCATCGTGTCCATCTAATGATGGGTGACATCAGGGGTCACAGAGGTGATGTCATGGGCCTTCCAAGGCCAACATTTAAGAAGAAAGGCAATACCCCTCTGGGTCTAGGCTTTCCAATCTATCTCTGGTGGAACCTCCTCCTCTCTCTCTGGTGAAATCCTCTGGTATATGTATGCCCCTGATTGGGGTCTCAACATCCATCTAGTGGGATTTTATCCCTATGGAGGTATGAGTTAATCATCTTCCCATATGTACTTGTCTGTTGGGTGTGGTCCTCCAGCATCAACAAGTACTCCCTCCATGGGCTCATAAGTCACAGGGATCATAGCAATGCCAATCACATCTAATAATCAAGTTACCGAAACATGTGCATAAAACTTCCCTTTCCCTAGACAAGTGCTCAAAGACATTATGTTATTCTACAAGCCAGGTTTGGAGAGGGTTCTAGGAAATCCTATTGGGATAGTTCTCCTTAGGTGTGGAGTGTTTCCAGGTGAATACCACTCTAGGTCATGTAAGTGGATGAGATGGTGTGGGGGATGTTTTGGCAAGGGGTGCAGTGATAATAGGGAAATGTAGGTCTTACCTGTGGGTGCCTCTGTAGAGGGTGAGCTTCACCTTGTCATGGATGCAATTTTTTCCTATCCCATTCAATGCCTTTTTACTTTTATCTTATTGCTTTTTCTTTCAAGAGAATATATGGGGGACACTACCTTGGTGTGGTGACCAATGGTGACAACGTTACCCATAAACATTTCATGGAGATGAGAAGGCTGGCTCGTGATGAGGCCCCCTTTCTCTTGGCTATGCTACCAAGAGCCACTACCATGGCATGGTGACCAAATGAATAGTAGTGGCATACTGCTACATGCACATGGACCTAATAGGTGTAAATTTTAATGACAAAATCAACAAGCTAACAATTATGTCATACACTTAGCAACCTAGAGATAATTTCCTTACATGAACTCCGATATGTATATAACCCACATTCAAAAATTACCATAAGAAGAAATACACATTGCTAAGAAAATATGTAGCGGAAATAAACATAATGAACATCATTCAATAACCCATAAAAAACTCATAAATTTAGGCAAATGCTAGGGTAAACCCCAATGTGGGGAAACCCAACGAGAGAGAGAGAGAGAGAGAGAGAGAGAGAGAGAGAGAGAGAGAGAGAGAGAGAGAGAGAGATTTTATTATTCATCTTCACAAAAATACATATCAGCAACAAACTAATAATTTCCATCCACGAGAAAATACCTCACAGCACTAAAACTGTCCCCCACAATTTCTGCCTTGAAATTCATGCCAAATCCATATAGTTGTATGACCCTCTCAAGAACAATGCTTATAAAACCGTGTGCATAGTCTGATGTATGGCCTAAATAGTACGGCCCAACATTAGCAAGAAAACACTCTAAATAACCTTGATTTCTATGCCAACAAGTTGCCTAAAAAATCATGCCCTCTCTCCTTGTTATACGGACTGTACAGATTCATACAGTACGACCTCCAACAACAACAAATGATAAAAAAACTCACACAGAAAATTTCCCTTGGGATTTGTACCCACTTTGTCTTGGAAAATGTGCCCACCAAGCTACTCACTTTCCTCTCTCAAGCTCTCTCGAAAAATATCTACCAATCTCCTTCACTTGTGTCTTCAACACTACCCAATGCATTCTTTTATAAATCTAAAAATGATTTTTTCCCTCCAAAGTGTCTTTTCACCTTCCAACCCTAAATCCAAAGGCTAAGATGTAATCTTGCCTTTTTCAAGATCAAGGGTCATGATTCATTCCCTCCAAAATGAATCACTTAAAATATTAAAGTAATTTCACTTTATTACATAAGTGCACTTTATGAAATAAAGTCACTTTAAAATTAGAAGGTACACTTTATTAAAAAGTCACTTTAATAAAAGAACCACTTTACAACTTTATAAAAACCCATTACAAAGTTAAGTGCCTAGTAGTGTAAACAGAAGGTTACATCCACATACAAGACAAAACATGCAGAGTACCTCCTGAGATAAAAAGCTAACACTCCCTCTTAGCGAGGGATGTAATCACTGTCATCTCCATCATCTAGTCCCATCACACTGTGATCTGTAGGAGCTCCCTCTAAATCTGGAGTTATCCTCAACTCCTGCAAAGAACTCGAACTCGAAGATATTCTCCTGGAAGCTACTCGAAACCCTGAGCTCCTTGGAGAATCCACTCCATCTTGAGCATTGGTTCGCCCACATTGGCTGAGCCTCCTACTAGTGCTCAGAAGAGACTCTCTCTCTTCTCTCAGAATGCAAGATGAAATCCTTGGTACCACCGTAGTGTTAGGATCCTCCTCATGCTCCTCATCTGATGCTGCATCATACATTGAAGGTTGTCCTCGCAACATATACAACCTATTCACTCGTTCACCGATCAACTGCAATTCCACTGGGTCCACTCCCTCCCTGTAGATAAAGACATTTTCCCTCTTGAACAATGTACAATATCCTAATCCTCCAAGGTTGAGACTGAGAGAAATTTAACCCTCAACCCTGGTACAAAGAGAACTCCATCAAGCTCTAGGAATCCTCCATACTTGAGTTGGAATCTAACCCTTCCAACTCCATGTATAGCTCATGCTGTACCACCTTCATTTACCACCTGTTGGTCAGGACCTGTCTTTGTGATATTAAGGAATACTTTCCAGATTCCCGTCATGTGGCAAGTAGCTCCACTATCCACAACCCATTTGATATCACCTCCAAATCCTCCGCCACCGACATTGGAAACTAGGGTAACCAAAGAAAATTTGTTGTCAAACTTGGAAGCAAAGTCCTCCATGGTGGTTGTAGCAGTTGTCTCAGGCCCCTCTGGTTCCTTCTTCTTCTTCTTCCTCCCAGGAAAATGAGAAGTAAGATGCCCCAACTGGTTACAACAATAACATCTGACTTTACTCAAGTCCCTCCTAGAACTTCCTTTCTTCTTTCTCTTTGTAGCAAGAGCAACATTCTTATCAACTCCATCTGTCTTCTGTCCACCACTCTGAGATCCTTCCTAGATCTCCTCATGAGTGAAATCATCCCACAGTCTGCTCCATTGTGGAAGATGCTCATGACCCACCACACACTTCATGAAGAATTCTCATTCTTTGGTGAAGCCTTTCAAGGATATCCTCACCAACTTTGAGTCCGATATGACCTCTCCAACAAAAACCAACTCATCTTTCACTTGAGCTACCCGGGTAAGATAAGAAGAAACACTATCCTCCTTACCCATCTTGGTATCATGCAGCTTAGCCTTCAAGGCCATCTTCTGGTTTTCATTCTTCACCTCAAATAAGTTCTCAAGTGCATCCCACATCTCTTTGGTTCTCTTCTTCTCAGCCAAGTGTGGGATAAGGTGATCACTTATCCCATCCAGAATCCTTTGAGCCTTGGCCTCCTTGATCTCATGCAAATCCAAAGCAATAGGATCTGTTGCGGGAGCCACAAAAATAGAACTGGCATAGGTCCAAATCTTGTTCTCCTTGAGAACAACTGACATCCAGACCTTCCACTACAAATAGTTGGAAATTCCATCCAACCGATCCTCAAATATAATACATGCAACCATATTCCATGTCACAGCTCAAGGAAAACAATCACAATTTTTCCCTCTTCAATCTTGCCCAAACAAATCTGACTATTCACTGTCACTTAGAACCTAGCTCTGATACCATGTAAATTTTAATGACAAAATCAACAAGCTAACAATTTTGTCATACAATTAGCAACCTAGAGATAACTGTCTTGCACGAACTCTGATATGTCTATAACACATATTCATAAATTTCCATAAAAGAAAATATACATTTCTAAGAAAATATGCAACAGAAATAAGCACAATGAACAACATTCAATAACCCATAAAAAATTCAAAAATTTAGGCAAATGCCAGGGAAAACCAGAATGTGGGGAAACTCAATGAGAGAGAAAGAGATTTTATTATTCAACTTTAGGAAAGTACATATCAACAACAAACTCACAATTTTCATCTAACGGAAAATACCTCACAACACCAAAACTTTCCCCCACAATTTCTTCCTTGAAATTTGTGCCAAATCTATACAGTTGTACGACCCTCTCAAGAACAGTGCTTAGAAAACCGTTCCCATAGTCTGTTGTACGGCCTGAACAGTATGACCCAACAACAGCAAGAAAACACTATAAACAACTTCGATTTCCATGCCAACAAGCTGCCTAAAAAATCATGCCCTCTCCTTGTTGTACAGACTATACATATCCATACAGTATGAACTCCAGTAGCAACAAATGATAACAACACTCACACATAAAATTTCCCTTGGGATTTGTGCCCACTTTGTCTTGGGAAATGTGCCCACTATTATCCCCCACTTTTAGGGATAACTAGGAGATCATGTCTTGAAGTCCACAGGTCCTAGACATGGAGTATCGAGAGCCATATTGACTTGATCATGGCCTTGAAGGGCCCATATTTTCTCCCTTTCAGCACCTCTAGTTTGTCAGTAGCAATAGCTTCCATCACCTTTGGTTTCATCCTATATCAGAGATGGTTCTTCCTCCATGAGGTAATGAGTCCAGGTATCATGGTATGTGTCACTATGATCCTCAAAACCTTTGAATATGTGCATTTAATTCCTTTTATTTCTAATAAATGCTTGGATCTTATACTTGTCCACTTGACCATGTTTGGGGGGAATGACAAGATGCCCTAGTAAGCCTGTGCCCATAGGTTTTGAGTTGCCACTGGGGGGAATTTTTGAAAATTCATTGTCCGCTCCTGTCATATTACCACTTTTTCATCTTTCTTCCTGCTCATCCATCCCATTACATTTGTTTGGACATTGGGTTGGACAATCATTTAAGGTTTGCACCTTGCCTTGTGGGAAGAAGGGGCTAAAGGCCCAGAAGGTAAAATCAAGCTAGCAAATGATAAAAGCCTAAAAAGAAAACCTCGAGATGCTTCACCCAAGGATCCTTGAGAAAGCAATAAAGAGCTTCTCATCAAGAAACAATAGGGACCTAATCAAAATAATAAACAAGACCTAGTCAGAGGATAGAGGGTCTCATCATGAGCCAACCTATTAGGTCCATGGGCACCTAGAGGTATGACACTACTAGCAGCTGGTTACCATGCTAGGGTAGTGGCTCTTGGTTGCATGGCCAAGAGAAAGGGGGTCTCATCACGAGCCAACCTTCTCATCTCTGTGAAAGTTCTTGTGGGTAACATTTCCACCATTGGTCACCACGCCAGGGTAGTGTCCCCTGATTAACTTCTTGAATAAAAATCAATAAAGAATAAAGAATAAAAGGCATGAATGGGCTTGGAAACATTTTCATCCAGGACAGGTGTAACTCACCTTCTACAAAGGCACCCATAAGTAATCCCTGCATTTCCCTGCTTTCACTGCACCCCTTGTCAGGACATCCCTTATCCACCTCACCCATTTACATGACTTGGATTTAATCTTTTCCGGAAACATCCATTTTCCAGTGGACACTAGCCCAATAGGACGCCCTGTCACCTCCTCCAAACTTGTATTGTAGATTTGTATAATGTCTTTGAGCACTTGACTGGGGTAAAAGGGGTTTTATGCACATGTTTAATAATATTGATGATGAGATGTGATTGGCATTGCTATGATCCCTATGACTTATGAGCCCATGGAGGGTGTAACTGTTGATGTGTAGGATCATGCCCGACGGACAGGTACCACATTGGACAAGTACACATGGGGAGATGATTAGTTTAGACCTCCATGGAGCTGAAGAGCTCACCAAATGGATGCTGAGACCCCAATAGGGGACATAGACATGACATAGGGGTTTGGACCGGAGAAGAGGAGGACGTTCCAACATATTGAGGGATATTTGTTTGTATGGTTATAGCCTCATAAATACCCAATCTCCCACTTCAAATTCCCTTTCACTAAGATGTCGATCTAATTATTTTTTCATCCTATTTTGTGTAATAGATAATCTATCTTTTAATAATTGGAGACCCTCTTGTTGTTGATCTATGTGGTTCGCCACTACTTGAAACTTCACTTTCCCTCTCAAGTGTGATGTGATGGATGGAGGATGGTAGCCATAAAGTCCCATAACGGGGACATTTTTTATGAAGTATGGAAGGATGTTTTGTACCATCATTATTCCAAGGGAAACCACTTAACCCATTATGTCTTTTTATTATATGCAAAGAAATGAAGATATCCTTCTAGACATGATCTAAAATCGGGCGAGTACTTACTCTACACGAGTTTTCAATCAAGAATCATTTTCTTACAAATTATTTGCATAAGGATTAAAGGGCATATCAATCCATTATTAACCATGCTTTTAAATAATAATACATAATACACATGAACTCAAAATGGAATAAGCATATGAAAAGACAAGAGAGAGACAACCGATGTTGCTAATGGAGTTCACCCCTCCTGAGCTATGTCTCCAGACCCGCTTCAATTGGAATACAAATTATTTTCATTCTTTTTTCAAAAGGTGTTGGGAGATTCTCATCAGTGATTACATAAGAGGTGCCTTCTCCTTCAATGAGGATTCAAGAAGACTACTCACACTAATAACTCTCCATACATCAAGAAGGATACTTCCTTACATGAATAAGTCTCTCAATACTTAGGAGTAGCAGCACTATGGCTCTCTAACTCCACTCATTAATTCTCCATTACTCTCTTCCTCCTTCGAATATGACTCACATAAGGAATTATATATTGTTCCCTCACTAACTCTTAAAAAAGGGCATTAATTTCTAGATCCACAATAATAGGATATAATTACAAAAGAGGAAAAAAAAGATCCATGAATATAGGATCCCAAACTATCTCAGGCTCAAAAATGGGAAATGTCAAAAAACCACCCAAATACTCTTCAACCAATCCCTTTCTTATCTCAACCTATAATTGAGAATAATGACAAATTGGTGTGAGGTGGTTTCTCACATAAAAACCAATTTCCAAAATTATAATTTAATGATAAATACGTGAGTCTAATTTCCCTCACAAGTATTAATCATTCTACATCAAAAGTGAATAATAATGTATGAATTTTTCCAAAATATCATAAATCATAATTAAATGCACGAGAATCTTATAGAATCATAAAATAAATGATTAATGCATGAGACCTTTTTCACAAAAAGCATTAATAAAATGCATGAGAAAATAAAAATCATAAACGCATAAGTTCCCCCTTTTCACCACTTTGTCGCCAACTTCAAATCAACTTGGTGAACAAAGTAAAGTTCCTTCCATGTGTGGATATCCTCCCAGATCACACCTCCCCACCAAAGCACCTTTTGGTCTCCAAAAGTATCTATATGCAAATGTCTTCAAAAGACACATTCCTTCAAGACTCCTTCACCTTGTACTTCGGAATCAGAATGAAAATCCAACACTTGCAACTACTGCAAAGCAAATGTATGGAAAAAAGGAACACCCCTCTCTCCCTCACCTCTGTTCTTCGGAGCCGAAATTTCGAAGTCCACATCTGCATAAATTTTCAACCTATAACTAATGATACTTGTATTACAATCTTTGGAGTGTCTTACTTTCCAAGAGTTTATAATCATACTCATTGGTCAAGTTTACAATGAATGCCAAAATAGGCCCAGGCAAATCACCTCAATCAAACAATGATTACAGTGAAGACAATCAAGGAATTAGGCATAAAAACAAATGCCTCTCACTCTCTTTGAATCTTAAGGAGTGGCTAAAATTCATTTTTACAATGCTTCATAATAACATTTACATCAAATTACAAGGCTTTTACATGACAATTACATCAAGGTACATGCCAATTTTTCATGCCAAACATGTGCATACAATATTTGCATGGCTCTATGGTTCAAAAATCTTCGGCATGGTAACCTATGAAAGCTTTGGATTAAAATCCATGCATATAAAATTAATTAAACCATTTACAATGACTTACCATAGTTTTGCAAAAGAACGTTTCCAAAGTTTTTGGTCCTCAGGCTATGTTGGGTATGTGTTATATTCTTTACATGAGTAGTAATTTTTTCATTGTGCCAAGAGCACAGTGAGATTTTAGGGGGGATGCAGGGGTTCGGGGGTAGTTCCCCCGATAATTGTTTTTTGCCTCGGGAAATGTGTCACATTTTTGGGTGGTTTTTCGGCACATGGTTTTTTGTCGATGGTTTTCTATTTCCAGTTAAGGAATTAGGGTTGTTTACTAATCCAAGTCATTGGGTTAGGGTTTTGGATGTCTCTGGCTCCTATATGTATATTGTATTACAAACAATGTATCACTATGAAAGAATATAGAATATGCTGGTTTTTTTGGTTTGGGTTTTCGGGGAAAAATCTTTGTGTAATGTTTGTATTTTCCATTGTATCTTTTTTGTTCTTTTACTGAAAATATGTTTGTAGTAAATATTGTACAAGGTTAAAATGTACATTTGGTATCAGAGCTTTGTTGGCTTCAGGGGGACGCCTTTGTGGTCAAGGGTTTGGCTCGAGACTGTGATAAGCCTTGTTATAGTGGGAGATCTATGGTATTGATTTTTCAGGTGAAAAGAAATGGCAAGCAATTCAAAGATGGAGATCGAGAAGTTTAATGGGAAACATTTTGAGCTGTGGAAGCTCAATATGGAAGATTTGTTGGTGGACAAAGATCACTGGATCGCAGTAGATCCAGGTACTGCACCTACAGGAACTTCAACAGATGACTGGAAAAAGTTGGATCAGAAGGCAAAGAGCAAAATTTGACTGTGTCTCTCAGATTCAGTATTACTGAATGTGACAGAGGAAGCTATAGCCAAGGATTTATGGGATAATTTGGGAATGTTGTATCAGTCCAAGTCCCTAGTAAATAAACTATTTGTGAGAAATAAGTTGTATAACCCGAGGATGAGAGATGGAGACTTGGTAGGAGATCATTTGAACTCCTTCAATACTGTGGTAACTCCGTTAGTATCTGTTGAGATTAAAATTTAAGATTAATATAAATGTATCAGTTTGTTGTGTTCTTTACCAGACTTTTGGAATAGTTTGGTTGTGGCCATAGGTAGTAATACAACTACCTTGAATCTTGATGAAGTGGTCTTATCCTTGTTGTCGGTGGAGATGAGATGAAAGAATATGGAAGGACAAAGCATAGACGCATTATTTGGAAGAGGACGTTCCCAGGAAAGAATTAGATCTAAGTTCTCAAGTGGGAGATATAAGTCTAAGGGTACATCTAAATATCCCAAAAACTTTGTAAAGGTATGTTGGAGATGTGGAAAATAAGGGCACTACAAGAAGCAGTGTAGATCCAAAGTTGAGAAAAAGAAGGGATATGAAAAATCTCTTTCTACATAAGAAAATACCTCCAAGGAAGAAGGAGGGGATGTTGACTCAGATGTATCCTTTCATATGACTCCCCATAGGGAGTGGTTCTGTGAATATGAAAGGTATGATGGAGGTAATTTTTTCCTAGGTGATGACTCGACAAATAGAATTGTAGGTTGAGGAAAAGTGAAGTTTTGGCTCATAGATGGAAAGATTAAAAAACTGGCGAGTGTTCTACACATCCCAGGTTTGGCTAGAAATTTGATTTCTATAAGCAAAATGGATGGTGCAGGGGTACAAAAAATATTTGAAAAGGAAACCTGTAGGATAGTTAGAGGAGCAATGGTTTTGTTGAAGGGAGTTTGGTTTGGAACTCTGTATAAGCTGCAAGGAAGAACTATTAGTGATGGGTGTAATAGTTCCACTATTCCTAATATTGGAGTTGAAGAAGAAATAACTCCTACAGTCTCTGGAGAAAAGGTTATGTTGTGGCATCAAAGACAGGGGCATATCGAAGAGAAGGGTTTTCGACTACTACACGGTAAAGGTATGGTTGAAGGTATGTATAACTTCTCTCTGGATTTTGATTTCTGTGAACATTATGTATATAGGAAGAAGAATCGAGTAAGATTCCCTTTTGGTGCAATGAGGGTAGAAGGAATTTTACAGCTAGTTCAAAGTGATGTTTCTGGATATGTATCGGTCCCATCATTGGGAAAATCTGTGTACTATGTCTCATTTATAGATGAATTCTTGAGGAACACTTGGATATATTTCCTCAGGAAGAAATATGAATTGTTTGACATGTTTAAAGAATTTAAGGCTCTTGTTGAGAATCAAACAGAGAAAAGAATTAAGGTGTTGAGGATAGATAATGGTGGAGAGTTATGCAGGAATGAATTTGAATAATTTTGTAAGAAGTGCAGTATAGCAAGAAAGAATTACTCCATTTACACATTAGTAGAATGGAGTTTTAGAAGGATCAACATGATGATAATGGAAAAAGAAAGGTGCATTCTTAGTGGTGCTGGGTTAGGACAAGAATTATGGGCAGAGGCAGTGGGTACTGCATGTTACTTGGTCAACAGATCACCCTCATCAGCGTTGGATGAAAAAAATCCACAAGAGGTATGGACTGGTAAGAAATCTTCTCTCACACATCTCAAGGTATTTGGATGTGATGCATATGTTCATTTTCCAAAGGAAAACATGAGTAAGCTAGGTAATAAGGCTAAAAAGTGTATCTTTATTGGATATAATTATGGTCTCAAGGATTATAATCTTTGGAACCCAAAAACTAAGAAGGTAGTGTATGGCCGAGATGTGGTATTTATAGAAATGAAGGATTTTGTTAAATAAGAAGTCCTACTAAGTAAGGAAGAACCAAAGAAAATAGAGTTTGATTTAAAGGATGATGAGGCAGACTCTACAAAAGAACATGAATAATAATAAGAAGATCCTCATACTCCAGTATTGAGGAGATCGGTTCGAGAAAGAAGGCTATCAAAAATGTATGCTCCATCTTATTTCCATTCAAATTTTTCTTTTTCTATTACCAATGATGATCTTAGAACTGTCAGGGAGGCAGTGGATCCATAAATCTATGGAAAAGGGCCATGGATGAAGAAATGGAATCTTCCGATAAGAATGAGGCTTGGGATCTAGTGGAGTTTCTAACTGGAAGAAATCCCATTGGAAACAAATGGGTATTTAAAAAGAAGTTGAATGCAGAAGGAAAAGTGGAGAAATACAAAGCTCAGTTAGTAGCAATGGGTTATTCCCAGGTTGAGGGAATTGATTTTGGTGAGATTTTTTCTCCTATTGCCAAGTTAACCTCTATAAGATTTATGTTATATGTTGTTGTTGCATTTGATTTTGAAATAGAACAGATGGATGCGAAGACAACATTTCTACATGGGGATCTGGAAGAAGAAATCTATATGAAGCAACTAGAAGGTTATGTTGTGAAGGGAAAGAAGGAGTTGTTATGCAAGCTGAAAAAGTCCCTGTATGGTTTAAAAAAATCACCAAGGCCTACTCTAGCCTATCATAGCTTACTCTATCCTAGATTAGCCTAGCCTAGCCTATCCTAGACTAACCTACTCTATCTTAGCCTACTCTATCCTAGCCTATCTTATTTTAGCTTAGCCTAGCGTAATCTAACTTAGCCTAATCTAGCCTACCGATTCTACCTTAGCCTCCCCTAGCCTAACCTAATCTAGTCTAGCCTATCCTATCACAGTCTAGCCTAGCTTGGTTTAGATTAGCCTATCCTAGCTTAGCTTATCCTAGCCTATCCTAGTCTATTCTATTCTAGCCTAGCCTACTCTAGCCTATCCTACTCTATCCTAGCCTATCCTATCCTATCATATCCCACTCTAGCTTTACCCACCCTATCCTAGCTTAGTCTTCTCTAGAATACCCTAGCCTACTCTTGCATATGTTATCTTACTATAGCCTAACCTAACATATCCTACTCTATCCTTGCCTACTCTATCTACACTAGCCTAGCCTATTTTAGCCTAGAGTAACCTTGCCTACTTTAACATAGCCTACTCTATCCTAGTCAACTCTAGCCTAGCTTACTCTAGCCTAGCCTAACATACTCTGTCCTAGCCTAACCTAGCCTAACATACTATGACATAGCCTAGCCTAGCCTACCATACTCTAGCCTGCCTTGCCTAGTCTAACCTAGCCTTACCTACCCTGCCCTACTATAGCCTCACCTAGCCTAGCTTAGCCTACTCTAGCCTACCCTAGCTTAGCCTTCATTAGCCTAGCCTCGCTTGGCATAAATTACCCTAGGCTACTCTACCTAGACCAACCTACTCTATCCTAGCCTAATCTACTTTAGCCTAGCCTAGCCTAATCTACTTTATCCTATCCTAGCTTACTCTAGCCTAACCTAGCCTAATCTATTCTAGCCTAGCCTAGCTTAACCTAGCTTACTCTACCCTACCCTACCCTAGCCTAGCCAAGCTTACTCTACCCTAGTTGAGCTTACTATAGCCTAGCCTAGCCTAGCTTAGACTAGCCTACTCTAGCCTATCCTAGCCTAGTGTACTCTAGTCTAGCCTAGCCTAGCCTACTCTAGCCTACTCTAGCCTAGCTTAGGCTAGCCTAGATTAGCCTAGCCTAGCCTAGGCTGGACTAGCCTACTGTAGCCTAGCCTAGCCTAGCCTAACCTATCATATCCTAGCCTAGCTTGGACTAGCCTACTCTAGCCTAGGCTAGCATAACCTAGCCTAGCCTAGCACAACCTAGCCTAGCCTACTCTAGCCTATCCTATCCTAACTTAGCCTAGCCTACTATGGCCTAGCCTAGCCTACTTGATCCTAGCCTAGTCTATTCTACTCTATCCTAGCCTAGCTTACTCTAGCCTATCCTACTCTAGCCTAGACTAGCCTATCCTACTCTATCCTAGCCTATTCAATCCTACGCTAGCCTTCCTTACCCTAGCCTAACTTATCCTACTCTAGCCTACCCTAGCCTAACCTAGCCTAACTTATCCTACTCTATCCTTATGCTAGCCTTCCTTACCCTAGTCTTCCTTACCCTGGCCTAACTTATCCTACTCTATCCTTACGCTAGCCTTCCTTACCCTAGCCTAAATTATCCTACTCTAGACTACCCTAGCCTACTCTTTCCTATGCTAGCTTACTATAGCCTAACTTATTCTAGCCTAACCTAAATATCCTACTCTAGCCTAACGTACTCTATCTACACTAGCCTAGCCTACTTTAGCCTAGACTAACATTTCCTAATCTATCCTAACCTACTCTTGTAACACACCTACGATGGGGCAAAATAAAATAAAAACAAATTTTCCTTTTTTTTTCTTCCATTAGTCGATTCTCCATTCATGGTCTCTAATCCTGGTCAATGGGAGTCGGGGAAGAACCTCAACTCCACTTAACAGACCCTCTCTCCCTTAAAGTGCAGGTTGTATGGAAACCTCGACTTCCTCCTTTACACCTTTAATCTTCATCGTATTTAGGCACTAGGTCTTCGGGCTAAGTCCCTTCCTTGATATGACCAAGGCTGTGACTAGTGGCCAAATTGAAAGGCATGTCGTGACTTTGCATATCATGGGTTCTCGGAATTCTACTTCTGGCTTCCTGAGTTATGGATTCCCGATAAGACTAGATCTATAGTCCATGATCCTCCTTTGACCGATGGCTATGACCAAGTCACAATTTTTCATTTTGTGACTTTGGAGGTTGGTTCACCTTTGTTCTCCCAATTCCCGATTTCCTGATATTTGCGAGCATCAGATTGATGGATCACCACTCCCCACAATCTAATGGCTTAGATAAAAATCATGAATTTGTGTTTTGTGAGTTCTCACAACTCCACCCTTTGACTTCCTTGAGTCACGAGTCGGCAAAATGATGACCTCTTGCCATGTGACCTCCTGGATGGACGGTTTTGATGATTTCGGGACTTTAGAACCCCGCCCCTCTCGTGTACCCTCGAGGATTATTGTTAGTACAATTTACCTTGGTTGGGCGGCCACGATTCTTTTACGCTCAGACCAAATGACTAAGATCTGTTCTCCTCTATGCTTACTTCTCATTGTCTGGACTATGATCTGATGGTCCAGGTCTTTCATGATGATTGATCCAATGATCACTGTAACTCCTCCTCCTGGTCTTTCACTTTCTCCCCTAATTGGGAAGATATCAGGTGTTTCAAAGGTCATGACCTTCAATTTACTCCTTATGATCCATGATGTATGGGTCTCTACTCCCACTTTCCCTCCTGAACTTACGAACTTGAGACAAGTTTGCCTCTGGAACCTCATCTACGCTTTAGAAGGAACTTATCTCTTGTGAGCTTGGTTCTTAGAGAGTTTTGAATTCCTATGTACTCTTGCATTAATATGCTCATGTCGGATCAATGGTCCATGACCTTCCTTGATCCAATGGACCAGAGTACATCACAACTTCAAGTTTTGGGAGTTAGTCGTGCCAATGTGCGAATCTCCCAATGCACGAATCCTTGATCTCGCTAATATGATGGTCAAGGAGGGGCCCAATAAATCCTTACATCTACGACCCATATCACATCGTGGTTTCAGGTTTTGGGATTCAAAGGACCCTTCCCTTTCACGATGATTATCAATGTTCATCGGGCCTACGAAGGATGAAGAAATTGAGGCAGTAATTCTTGCGTTCCTTCTTCAAATCTAATAGCTGTGATAGACCACATATCTTCCCGAATGGATCTCATTCGTTCAACTTCCAAACGAAAGGATACTCCCTTTCTATACTTGAATTTCTCGTTATAACCCCCAAAATTCTTTGGTTATGAATGGATTTAAGAGTGTTATGATCTATCTCCTGGACTTAACACATAGAGGGATCTTCGACGCAACTATTACACCCCTTCATTAGGTCTAGGACTTAAGTGGTCCTGGGTTTCTGCTTACCTCACAGAGAGCCTATGCATATCTGCACTACCTCTCCTGAACTCTAGAGATTCCATCTGTTAGCACTCTGTAATTTGCCCAAGGCTATGGAGTCAGTCACAGAGGCAACATCAAAACTGCTTCAAGTCAGGGATCTAGCCCTCCGAGACTCAGAGAGGGATCTCTCTGTCAAATTTAGATTTGTTTGAAATAGGATATTAGGCTAGTTATGCAGAACATGGTTATGTTCTTGAAGTTTTCTGGTTGAGACAACAAAAGAAGACCATAGGGCTATGGGGTTTGTGACAAGTTTGAAATTAAACACAGGTCTATAAGGTATTTTCACAGGGCAAGGTAATGCAGATGTTGGATCCTTTAGAAATAAAATGATGTAGAGAAGGAACATATGAGATAATTAACTACAACAAAAAAGCATTCAAGAATTTATTCATTGTAGTATCATAGGAAAACATTAAGATTCTCAAAAGCACTACACAGAGTATCAGGGATAAATTCTATGTTAAATCTCCTTTTGAAAATTAGAAAGAGAGAAACATAATGAATACTGATTAGAATCACATTCAATGAATAAATAAAACTTCACCAATCGTCGACATACAAGAATCTTGTGAAAAAAGTCCCTTTGTATTCTTGGTGAATCAGAAAAATACCAGAGAGAATAGCCTTCCTGGGTGTGAGATCAATAAAATTATACATTAAAATCGTCTAAATAAATAGGATAGATCTCCCCATAATTTTTAGAAGTTGGATTCAACCGCCTTAGCCAAAAATAGCCACAAATCCCCCAAAATCCTGAACTGTCTGTCATGAAAGACGGGCTGGATTTCTGCGAAAAAGGAAGTCCGAACAGACATTTGTTTCTCTTCAAATCTGACACTTGGGAAAAAAATGAAAGAGTTTATTGTATATGGGCATGTTATGGACAAAAACCTCCTTCGGTTTCGCCAAATTTTCCTCCATCTTGCCGTAACAGCTCCCACAATATCATGACTATAACGGAAAAATGAAAATCTGGAAAAAAGGGCCTCGAAGATGGCTTTGATTTTCCCTGCTCATGGCACCTATGAAAAAAATGAGAGAGGTTTTTGTTCTTCATCCCGTTACGGAGAAAAAAATTTCTCAGTTTTTCAAAATTCAATTTATTCTGCCCAGAATTAGTTTTTAAAGAAGATGTACTGAACAGGAAAAAATGGGGCGATTTTTTGAAAAAATTGGTGAAAGTGGTTTTTTTTCAGGAAGGCGGTATTCCGGACCCCCCCTGATGTGGTAAGAAGTTTTAGGGGGGGGGGGATCCGCTGGATTATGGGGCTGACACCTATCCAATGGTGGTTTAAGAAATACAACCATTCCAGACCCCCCCCCTCTCGTTAAACAACGAATGGCGAGGGGGGGGGTCCGGAAAATTTTACATCCGTTGATTTAATTTGTTTTGGGGAAAGTGTGCGTGGAGTTGGGGGGTGGGTAGAACTTAGGATATGTTTGTTTTTTTAGTTTTTTAAGTTTTTAAATTTAGTTTTATGTTTTGTTTTGTTTTCGTTTATTTTTAATTTTGTTTTATTGTGTTTTTTATTGTTTTGTATGTTTTAATTTATATGCTTTATTTAATATATGTATTAAGTTAAATGTTTTTTGATATTTTTTATTTAATTTTAATGTTTTATAATTTGTTTTATTTGTATTATATTTTAATCAAATTCTAACCTAATTAATAACTTAGATAATTAACTTAATTATTAATTAATTAATCAATTGATAATTAATTAATTATTAACTCGTTAGTTATTAGCTAATT
>JZKD02S1705603.1:287207-321966 GCA_000966675.3 Picea glauca
GTTTATGGTTGCATCTCTGATACATTTCTGTTATATTATTGAATATCCACGATATCTCTGTGCATTTCCTTATTATATCTCCGCTCTCATTTCGTGCCGAAAATAATCCAGATCAGTAGACCTGGTACGTCTTCCGGAAATACATCTCTGTATTCTCTCAAGATAGGGTGATCGTCAGGGCTTCGTTTGTCACCTTCAATTGTTTTCAATACCTATATTGCATATAGGGGACATCCCTTTTGACAATACTTTCTCATTTGCAGAGATAATATTTGTCTTACTGAGACAGGTTTTCGGATCCCTTGAAGGGTTATCTTTTTCCCTTCGTTACTTACACATTCTAATGTTTTATGGTAACAATCCAATCTGGATTTATGGGTGGCTAGCCAGTCCATACCAATCAATAGATCATACGATCCTAGGGGTAATAAGTTAAGGGTTTCTTGGGTGGGGAATTTACCCAACATCAATTGGCAGGCTGGTATAACCTCTGCTACCCTTCTTTTGGTGCCAATGGCTAATGGTACCAACCATGGCTTGGTATGTTTTTGTGGTTGTAGTTTACACTTATCAACAAATTTAGGGGCTATATAACTCAAATTTGAACTAGGGTCAATCAAAACAGATACTAGATGGTTGGAAATCATACCTTCTATTTCCACCACTGAAGCTTGGTGGTCAGCCTGGTTATTATCCAAGGATGCCTAAATTTGCGGCACAATCATGGACACATCATTGACAGTGGTAGCTTCCTGGATGTTATAAATCCTCCGACTATTCTTTTGTCAGTGTGGACAGTCTCTCAATAGATGTTCTTTCCCGCAACCCCAACATTTCAAAGGTTCTCTCTTTGGGTTGTCAGTCTTCACTGATATGGGTCCAGAAGTTTTATTTCCACTCAAGGAGGGAAAACTCTACTGGTGCACACTCTAGGATGGGAATCTCATTCTTGGATTCTTCTTATAGTTCTTAAATCCTGGGAATTTAATCCCCTTTTTCTAAAATATTGAACTATTCTTTTGTTTCCATCCTTTGTGAGGTTCTGCTCGATGCCCAAACTGTTCATGACAATAGGTTGCCTTTCGAATAGTGCCTTCTAGAGTCTTTGGCTCATCAAATTCAATTCTATTCCGATAGTCCTTAGGTAGTCCACTGATGAAGCATTGCACCTTTGCTTTTTCTGCTTTTATATAAGGTACATACCTCAACAAAGCGAGGAATTTGTTTACATATTCTTCTATAGTGAGTTGTCCCAGTTTGAGTTCATAAAACTCTTTAGTCTTTTCGTCGAAATATTTTTCCGACAAATACTTCTTTCAGAAGTATTTTCAAATTGTTTCCAAGATAGGTCCTCTTCACGAACCCCTTTCACATTCTTAAGGTCTTCCCACCAAATGGAAGCCTTTCCATTCAAGTTGAATGTGGCCACTCGGGTCTTCAAATTTTCTAAAAAGTCATGGACTCTGAAATATTTCTTTAGTCCAAGCAGCCAGGCCTCTACATCCTCTCCCTTCTTTATTTCATCGTCGAAGGAGGGTGGTTTAGATTTTCTAAATTCTTTGAATTTACGACCTTTGGAAGGATTTTGTTTCTTCTGTTTACTTCGGGAATAGGAACTGGTTCTACTACTAGAAGAGCGCTCTGAATCGCCCGCTTCCTTCTCAGAGGAATCATCCGCCACTTGTCCTTTACCTCTGGGGTGGACCTTTTTCGAGGTTCTCCTCTTAGTGTGGCCACTGATATGACCCTGTTTCTGAGTTTCAGGTTCATGCTGCATTTGTCTTTGTAGATCGGATAAACTCTGTAGTAAAACTGCATTAATTTCTGTTTGCTTTTTTTGTTTTTCATCATCCTTTCATTGTCAGCCTTGCAACTTTGTAATTCAACCATGAGGCTCCTCATAGTTTTAGCTATATCTGGAGGGGTCCCTACCGCCCTCCCTTCATTAGACTCTTCATCTCTATTGTGGGAGCCCTCTCCCATTTCATGGTGAGTCACCATTCTATGCGTTTGTAATTTCCCGTGGTTGATCATCCGCTTAGTTGCAAAAGACAAACATTGGTTGTTAGTCAATATTTTAGATATATTCATAAGCCGCGCATAAATTCATTTTTCCTTCTCATGCATACAAAATCGGATTTTCATTTCAAACTTTGACTTTTTTGAATTAAGAGGGTTAAGACAGAGGGTTACTCCTTTTTGGAGTGTTTTGAACGAAGCTTCTACACAACTCGTTGATGAGCCCAAGCAGGCCAAGTGTTGTAACCATGCTCTGATAGCAAATTGTAACACACCCACTATGGCATAATAAATTTTTGTTCCCCTTCTCGAGGGACAAAAACCCCGAAGTCCTACAGGGGCTTAGTGCAGGCTAGCTATTCCTTTCTCCACTTCTATGTGATCATTGGTTATGACCACAGGCCAAACAACTAGGTGCCTTTTCGCATTTCGTGACTTAACGATACAAGCGAGTCGAGTCTTTCGACTCTGCAAACCTTGAAAACCGATAATCGAGTTCTTGTATGAGATCCAATGGATCTCGACATTTTGGATCCAACAGGTTGAATCTTTTCGGAGTTTCATGAACCGGGAGTTCATGATGCAATGACTCCAAAACTCTTGTCACTCCAATCCCCGAATCCCAATATGGGGATTTGTGTAGGAGATCAACGATCCTCGAGGATTCGGATCCAACGGTCCACAGGATTTCGGAGCTTTCCCCGAACTTTGACCGCTCACCACGAGTCTCCTCTAATGAATGATCTAGATCCTTTTGGGACTCCTCCTTTCTGCCACAGAGCGCATCGAGGTTTCGGGTACTGGGATTTTGCGACTTGTGAAGACAAGGGTTCTTGCCCTTTGGTTTCACGGGTGTCGAAACGTCGAAATGCCGACCGACAGGCACGTGTCCCTCCGATGGACGGTTGCGACCTTTAACCACGATCAACCGTTATGATCTTTTCAGGATTATCAATGGTCACGATCAAATCTTGAGTTTCTCAAACTTATTCACACTTAAACTGATTCGAGGTTTTGTTTACCGGGATTTCGCAACTTGTGAAGACAAGGGTTCTTTCCCTTTGGTTTCCCAGGTGCCAAAATGCCGACCAACAACCACGTGTCCCTATAAAACAACGGTCCATATACTCCCACAAAACTTGGGGATCTACAGTCCCGATTTCTTCGCTAGTCATGAAGATAAAAGAAAGAGGTTGAGGCATTTAACGACCTCGTTTCTTCCTCCAATCTAAAGGTCGTGAATGACCGCAGATCTTCTGACAGAATCTCATCCACTAATCGATACTTATCCACACTTTAAATGATTTCGGGGTTTCAGATGTCAAGATTTCATGACTCACGATGACCAGGGTTCTTGCCCTTTGATTCCCCAGGTGCCAAAATGTTGAAACGCTTACTGACCACCACGTGTCCTTATGAATGAACGGTTCACGTACTCTCACAAACATTTGGATCTATGGTCCGATTTATTCACTACTCATGAAGATAAAAGGAAGAGGTTAAGGGATTTAACGCCCTTATTTCTTCCTCCAATATAACGATTGTGACTGACCGTAGATCTTCCAACAGAATCTCATCCGTCAGTCGATACTTATCCAAATGATTCCATTTTGGGATTTTGTGGGTCAGGGTTTCAGAACTCACGAGTGCAAGAAAACTCACACCTAGATACTCTGGGTGTCAAAACTCTGAAAACTCTTAATTTACCCCCACGCTAATAATTCGGGATTTCGCAAGTTAGGTTTTCGGGACTTATGAGTGCAAGGGAACTTTCCCTTCGGTATTCCAAGTTTCGAAATGTCGAAATGTTGGGATCTACGAGGACCATTCTCTCTCGTGCAAGAGTTTAAGACTTAAGCTATAACATCCTCCTTCGGGTCCTCGGGTAATTTACACCAGGTTTTGAAGACCTGACCGGAAGGTCTTCTCGAAGGTAAGGAAGTGGTCTCGACAGGGTGCCTTCGTGAGGAAGTGTATTTATGGCATCAGGTAGGACAACACAGAAACAAATATCTAGAGAGAAGACTTGAGAATCTATATTAGTTCATCATATATATATATATATATATATATATATATATATATATATATATATATATATATATATATATATATACACACACATAATCCATACGTGGTCTTTCCAATAAAAACATGCAACCATCATTTCTGATCAAAACACCATGCAGACAGTTTTATAATGAAACCATTCATAATTGCACAGACTATGAACATACATGTCAACATATAAATTTCAAGATACAAGTTATAATACTTATCAAAAAAACACCAGGTGATGCAACTGCTGAGAGGGGTGCTCATTTCCACCCAACCGTAGGCTTAGTGACTCCCAACGGATTTACCACTAGCCACCATTGAGTTGATATCACGATGCTACGAGACTGAGTCTCTGTTTTCCAGTGACCGAGAACGAAGGTTACTCTCCTTCTTCTCTGCTATCACTCACTCTATATTTTCCAGAGTTCTTTTCCTCTTTCCCTCGCGTCTACCCCTTGATCGCACACTCTTCCTGCCTTTTCTCTTTTCGACAAGGTTGCATGTGGCACAATATTCCTCACGGTGGTCAAGTCTGAGGACCCTACTGATGGGTGGTTCACCCCCATCCCTCATTACTCATGAGGAGCCATTTACCTACCAACCTGGCGAGTGATTTAATTTGGGGCCAACGAGCCGCTCTTGGTTCTCTATGCCAGTGAAGTCCAAATATAGTATTGGTTTCGGTGGAAGTTAATGCCACCATTCCAGGTGCCTTCCACCACCTTTCTTCAGTCATCGTGGTCTCCTTTTCAGCACATCCCCCTCTCAGCAGTCCTGCAATATATATATTCATAATATTATTTACATTCATCGACCTTTTTCACAATGTCCATTCACATCACACATTCACATTTTTGAGTTTACCACAATACTTGGCCAGTATAGTTATTTTTACAGACTGGGGGAAACAGGGTGTCACAATTCCCTCCCCCTTAAAGGAACGTCGTCCTCGATGTTCTATCTATCAACTTGACATGCATGTACAGATGTAAACAAAATAAGATATGCCCGTTTCATGGCATCCTCCATTTTCCATGTAGTCTCATCTAGGCCAAAATGTTTTCATTGCACCTTGACCTGTGCAATGGTTCAGTTCCAAAGCAAGGTTTCCTTTCTATATAGTATGCATTGAGGTTATGGTAGAAATATTCCCTCTGGTTCCACCTGGATCACAGACCAATCAATTATATGGTTAGCATCATGTACATATTTTTTCAATAATGAAACATGGGAAACATTATGTTCTTTTAGTGTGGGAGGAAGTTCTAGCCTATAGGCTACAGGTACCACTCTATCTAGAACCTCAAAGGGTCCACAATATCGAGGTGCTAACTTGGCACAAGCTCCCATTTTTAGAAAACTTTTCCTGGGCCTAACTCTGAGATATACATGATCTCCCTCTTTGAATTCTCTTGGAGTTCTCTTTTGGTCGGCATAACTTTTCTGTTGGTTTTGAGTGACCTTCAGGTTTTGTTTTATCTGAGTCACTTGTTGTTCTATTTCTTTCAAGATGTCAGGTCCAAAAGAAATCATGTTTATGAGATTACTCCAACTGACTGGAGTGTTACATGGCCTACCATAGAGGACTTCGAAGGGACTCATATTTAATGATTCTTGGTAGTCGTTGTTGTAGGCGAATTCCACTAGTGGCAGGTAGTGTTCCCACTTCTTGGGTTGATGCATTACATGCATTCTTAACATGTCTTCAACTATTTGGTTCACTCTTTTTATCTTTCCATTGGTTTGAGGGTGATAGGCGGAGCTAAACAATAACTTGGTTTCTAAACCAGCCATTAGTGATTTCCAAAAGTTGGAAGTGAACTTCGTGTCCCTGTCAGACATGATTTCTTTTGGCTTGCCATGTAGTCTGAATATCTCCTTAATGAATACTCGGACGATATCTATTGCCTTACAAGTCGATTTGATGGGGATGAAATGAGAAGACTTGCTGAATTTATCCACCACTAGCATGATGGCATCATTCTGTTTGATCAAGGTTGGTAATCCGGTGATGAAATCCATGGAGATGGTTTCCCATTTCCATTTTGGGATTGCTAGGGGTTGTAATAATCCTGCTGGGTGTTAGTGTTTTTCTTTTACTTGTTGGAATTCTATGCATTTGGCTAGGTACTCGGCTATGCCTTTCTTCAATACAGGCCAATAGAATTGTCTCCTAGTGGTCGTGATCATTTTCTGGTATCCTGGATGACCAAAATAGGGTCTTTTATGTAGTTCATCCAGTATGAACCTCTTCAAGTCATCATAATCTGGAATGTACAATCTACTTCAGTAAATGAGCAGACCTTCTTCCATCATCTAGTAGTCTCCATAATTTATCCCTGTGGGTTATTGTTGTAGGTACGAGGTCACGGTCTAGAAGAATGGATCTGTTCCTTGTGCATTTCTAACTCTTTCTTTGACATTCGTCTCACAGGTACTCACCGCGACTAGGTGAATTGTTTTCATACTTTGGTTAAGGGCATCGGTCACCCTGTTTTCCTTTCCTTTAATGTGTTTGATTTCGAAATCAAACTCACTAAGGAGGTCCATCCACCTAGCTTGTCTAGCATTGAGCTTTGGTTGGTCAAAGAGATATCACAATCCACAGTGATCTGTCATAAGTACAAATTTTCTTCCCATGAGGTAATGCCTCCACATTTTCAAGGCATGCACTATGGCAGCCAACTCTAGATCACGGGTCACATAGTTGACTTCGTGCTCATTCAATTTTTGGGATTCATAGTAGACCACACTTCCTCCTTGCATAAGGACTGCTCCGAGCCCTTCCTTACAAGCATTTGCGCACACGAGGAATTCGGCTTCGGGATCAACGATCTCCAACATGGGTGCATGGGTTAGTAGATGTTTCAGGATTTGAAATCTTTCTTCACATTTCTGTGTCCACATGAATTTTATCCCCTTCTTCTGGAGGGTAGTGATTGGATAACCATTCTTGGAGAATCCTTTTATAAATCTCCTATAGTATCCTACTAATCCCATAAGGGATCTGATATCTGAAACGTCCTTTTGGGTAGGTCATTCCATTATAGACCTGATTTTATTAGGGTCTACTACTACTCCTTCTTTGGATAGAACATGGCCTAAGTAATGTATTTGCTTCTGGAAGAATTCACATTTGTTGAATTTGGCATAGAGCTGATGTTCTCTCAGCACTTGTGGCACAAGCCTAAGATGCTCTTCATGCTCTTCTCTATTCTTGGAGTAAATTAATATATCGCCAATAAAAACCAGCACAAATTTGTCTAGGAATTTGTTGAGTACATTGTTCATCGAGCACATAAAAGTGGCAGGGACATTGGTTAACCCAAATGGCACTACCACGAACTCATAGTGGCGATACCGTGTTTGGAAGGTAGTTTTATGGATGTCTTCACCCTTAATTCGGACTTGATGGTATCCTGACCTCAAGTCAATCTTTGAGAAAATAGACCCACCCCCCAATTGATCGAACAGGTCATCGATCCTAGGAAAGGGGTACTTGTTCTTTGTGGTTACCTTATTGAGTTTCCTATAATCTATACATAGTATAAGGGTACCGTCCTTCTTTTTCACAAACAGGACTAGTGCTCCCCATGGAGACACATTGGGCTGGATATAACCCTTATGCATCATTTCTTTTAATTGCAACTTGAGTTTAACTAACTTGGGTTTGCTCATCTGGTAGGGTGTCCTAGACACCAGCACCGCTCCTAGTGAAAGTTCTATCAAGAAGTCTATGTCTCTTCTTGGAGGTAGACCTGGTATCTCTTCCGAAAATACATGTCCGTATTCTCTTAGGATAGAGTGATCATCAGGGCTTGGGTTGTCACCTTCAATTGTTTTCAATACCTGTATTTCATATAGGAAACATCCCTTTCGACAATACTTTCTCATTTGCAGAGCTGATATTTGTCTTACTGAGACAGGTTTTCGGATCCCTTGAAGGGTTATATTTTTCCCTTCCTTACTTACACATTCTAAGGTTTTATGGTAACAGTCCAATCTAGCTTTATGGGCAACTAGCCAGTCCATACCAATCAACAGATCATACAATCCCAGGGGTAGTAATTTAAGGGTTTCTTGAGTGGGGAATTTACCCAACATCAATTGGCAGGTTGGTATAACCTCTTCTACCCTTCTTTTGGTGCCAATGGCTAACTGTACCAACCATGGCTTGGTATGTTTTTGTGGTTTTAGTTTACACTTATCAACAACTTTAGGGGCTATATAACTCAAATTTGAACCAGGGTCAATCAAAACATATATTATATGGTTGGAAATCATACCTTCTATTTCCACCACTGAAGCTTGGTGGTCAGCATGGTTATTATCCAAGGCTGCATAAATTTGCGGCACACTCATGGCCACATCATTGACGGTGGTAGCTTCCTGGATGTTATAAATCCTCCGACTATTCTATTTTCGGTGTGGAAATTCTCTCAATAGATGTTCTTCCCCGCAACCCCAGCATTTCAAAGGTTCTCTCTTTGGGTTATCACTCTTCACTGATATGGGTCCAGAAGTTTTATTTCCGCTCAAGGAGGAAAAATTCTACTGGTGCACACTCCGAGCTAGGAAGCTCATTCTTGGATTCTTCTTATAGTTCTTAAATCCTGGGAATTTAATCCCCTTTTTCTAAAATCTTGAACTATTCTTCTGTTTCCATCCTTCGTGAGGTTCTGCTCAATGCCCAAACTGTTCATGACAATAGGTTGCCTTTCGAATAGTGCCTTCTAGAGTTTTTGGCTCATCAAATTCAATTCTATTCTGATAGTCCTTAGGTAGTCCATTGATGAAACATTGCACCTTTGCCTTTTCCTCTTTTATATAAGGTACATACCTCAATAAATCGAGAAATTTGTTGACATATTCTTTTATAATGATTTATCCATGTTTGAGTCCATAAAACTCTTTAGTCTTTTCGTCGAAATATTTTTATGACAAATACTTCTTCCGGAAGTATTTCTCAAATTGTTTCCAGGATAGGTCCTCTTCTCAAACCCCTTTCACATTCTTAAGGTCTTCCCACCAAATGGAAGCCTTTCCGTTCAAGTTGAAGGTGGCCACTTGGGCCTTCAAATTTTCGGAAAATTCATGGACTTGGAAATATTTTCTTAGTGCAAGCAGCCAGGCCTCTGCTTCCTCTCTCTTCTTTATTTCACCGTCGAAGGAGAGTGGTTTAGATTTTCTGAATTCTTCGAATTTATGACCTTTGGAAGGCTTTTTGTTCTTTTGTTTCCTTCGGTTATAGGAACTGGTTCTACTGCTAGAAGATCCCTCTAAATCATCCGCTTCCATCTCAGAGGAATTATCCACTGCTTGTCCTTTACCTACGAGGTGGACCTTTTTCGAGGTGCTCCTCTCAGTGTGGCCGTTGATATGACCATGTTTCTGAGTTTCAGGTTCATGCTGCATTTGTCTTTGTATATTGGATAAACTCTGCAGTAAAACTGCATTAATTTCTGTTTTCTTTTGTTGTTCTTTCATCATCCTTTCATTGTCAGCCTTGCAGCTTTGTAATTCAACCATGAGGCTCCTCACAGTCTCAACTAGATATGGAGGGGTCCCTACCACCCTTCTTTCATCAGACTCTTCATCTCTATTCTGGGAGCCCTCTCCCATTTCATGGTGAGTCACCATTCTATGCATCTGTAATTTCACACGGTTGATCATCTGCTTGGGTGCAAAAGACAAATGTTGGCTGTTAGTCAATATTTTAGATACATTCATAACCCGTGAATAAATTCATTTTTCCTTCTCATGCATACAAAGTCGGAATTTCATTTCAAACTTTGAATTTTTTGAATTAAGAGGGTTAAGACAAAAGGTTACTCTTTTTTGGAGTATTTCGAACGGAGCTTCTACGCAACTCATTGATGAGCCCAAGCAAGCCAAGTGTTGTAACCATGCTCTGATACCAATTTGTAACACACCCACTACGACGTAATAAATTTTTTTGCCCCTTCTTGAGGGACAGAATCCCGGAAGTCCTACGGGGGCTTAGTGCAGGCTAGCTCTTCCCGTTTCCACCTCCATGTGATCGTTGGTTATGACCACAGGCTAAACAACTCGACACCTTTTCGCATTTCGCAACTCAGCGATACAAGCGAGTCGAGTCTTTCTTCTCTGCAAACCCCGACACCTGATACTCGAGTTCTTGTATGAGATCCAATGGCTCTCGATGTTTTGGATCCAACGATTCATATCTTTTCAGAGTTTTGTGAACCGGGAGTTCATGATGCAACGACTCCAAAAATCTTGTCACTCCAATCCCGAAATCCTGATATGGAGATTCGTGTAGTAGATCAACGATGCTCGAGGATTTGGATCCAATGGTCCACGGGATTTCAGAGCTTTCCCTGAACTCTGATCGCTCACCACAAGTCTCCTCTGATGGACGATCTATATCCTTTCGGGACTCCTCCTTTCTGCCACAGAGAGCATCGGGGTTTCGGGTACCGAGATTTTGCGACTTGCGAAGACAAGGGTTCTTGTCCTTTGGTTTCCCAGGTTTTGAAATACCAAAATGCCAACCGACAGCCATGTGTCCCTCTGATGGATGAATGCGACCTTCAACCACAATCAATTGTTATGATCTTTTCAGGATAATCAACGGTCACGATCAAATCCCAACTTTCTCAAACTTATTCACACTTAAACCGATTCAGTCTTTCGTTTACCGGGATTTCATGACTTGTGAAGACAAGGGTTCTTTCCCTTTGGTTTCCCGGGTGCCGAAACGCCAACCGGCAACCATTTGTCCCTATAAAAGGATGGTCGAGATACTCCCATGGACCTTGGGGATCTAAGGTCTCGATTTCTTCGGTACTCATGAAGATAAAAGAAAGAGGTTGAGGCATTTAACGCCCTCGTTTCTTCCTCCAATCTAATGGTCGTGACTGACCGCAGATATTTCGACAGAATATCGTCCTCCAATCGATGCTTATCCACACTTTAAACGATTACGGGGTTTCATATGTCAGTATTTCATGACTCTCGATGACCAGGGTTCTTTCCCTTTGATTCCCCGGGTGCCGAAACGTTGAAACACTTACCGATCTCCATGTGTCCTTATGAATGAAAGGTTCAGGTACTCTCACGGACCTTTGGATGTATGGTTTGATTTCTTCACTACTCACGAAGATAAAAGGAAGAGGTTGAGGCATTTAATGCCCTTGTTTTCTCCTCCAATCTAACGGTCGTGACTGACCACAGATCTTCTGACAAAATCTCGTCCGTGAGTCGATACTTATCCACATGCTGCCATTTTAGGATTTCGCGGGTTGGCATTTCGGGACTCGCGAGTGTAATAAAACTCACACCTAGATACTCCGGGTGCCGAAACTCTGAAAACTCTTAATTTACCCCCATGCTAATAATTCAGGATTTCGCAAGTGTGGGTTTTGGGACATGCGTGTGCAAGGGAACTCACCCTTAGGTATTTCGAGTACCGAAATGCCAAAATGTTGGGATTTACGAGGACCATTCTCCCTCGTGCAAGATTTTAAGACTTAAACTATAACATCCTCCTTCGGGTCCTCAAGTAATTTACACCAGGTTTTGAAGACCAGACTAGAAGGTCTTCTCGAAGGTAAGGAAGTGGTCTCGAAAGGGTGCCTTCATGAGGAAATCTATTCAAGGCATCAGGTAGGACAACACAAGAACAAATCTCCCTAGAGCAGACTTGAGAATCTCTATTAGTTCATCATCATATATATATACACACACACACACACACACACATAAGCCATACGTGGTATTTCCAATAAAAACATGCAGCCATCATTTCTGATCAAAACACCATGAAGACAATCTTATACTGAAACCATTCATAATTGCACAGACTATGAACATACATGTCAGCAGATAAATTTCAAGATACAAGTTATAATACTTATCAGAAAAAAACCAGGTGATGCAACTGCTGAGAGGGGTGCTCGTTTCCATCCAACCATAGGCTTAACGACTCCCAACGGATTTACCACTAGCCACCCCTGAGTTGAGACCATGATGCTACGAGACTGAGTCTCTATTCGTTAGTGACTGAGAATGAAGGTTACTCTCCTTCTTCTCCGCTATCACTTACTCTGTATTTTTAAGAGTTCTTTTCCTCTTTCCATCGCAACTTCCCCTTGATCGCACACTCTTCCTTATTTTTCTCTTTTCGGCGAGGTTACGTGTGGCACGATCTTCCTCGCAGTGGTCATGTCTGATGACTCTATGGATGGGTGGTTCACCCCCATCCCTCATTACTCATGAGGAGCCATTTATCTACCAACCTGGCAAGTGATTTAATTTGGGGCTAGCGAGCCACTCTTGGTTCTCTAGGCCAGTGAAGTCCAAATATGGTATTAGTTTTGCTGGAAGTTAACGCCACCATTCTAGGTGCTTTCCACCACCTTTCTTTAGCCATCGTGGTCTCTTTTTCAGCACATCCCCCTCTCAACAGTCCTGCAATATATATATTCATAATATTATTTACATTCATCGACCTTTTTCATAAGGTCCATTCACATCACACATTCACATTTCTAAGTTTGCCACAATACTTGGCCAGTATAGTTATTTTTACAGATAGGGGGAAACATGGTGTTACATCTACTATATCCTAGCCTATCTTAACCTAGCCTAGTCTATGCTATCCTAGCCTAGCCTACTCTAGCCTAGCCCAGCCTACTCTAGAGTCTACCCTATTCTATCATAGCCTAGCCTAGTCTAATCTATCCTAGCCTACTCTATCCTAGCCTAGACTACTCTAGAGTCTACCATATTCTATCATAGCCTAGCCTAGCCTATTATACTCTAGTCTTCCCTACCCTACCCTAGCTTATCCTACTCTAGCCGACCCTAGCGTACTCTTTCCTATCCTAGCTTATTGTAGCCTAACTTACTCTAGTCTAACCTAATATAGCCTACTCTAGCCTATCCTACTTTAGCCTAGAATAACCTTGCTTACTCTAGTCTAGTCAACTCTAGCCTAGCCTACTCTAGCCTAGCCTAGCCTAGGCTAGCCAAGACCTGTCTAGCCTAACCTACTCTTGCCTACCCTAGCCTAAACTATCCTAGCCTAGCTTAGCCTACTCTAGCCTACCCTAGCTTAGCATTCACTAGCCTAGCCCCGCTTGACCTAGCCTAGCCTACTATAGCCTAGCCTAATCTACTCTATCCTAGCCTAGCCTACTCTATCCTAGCCTAGCCTATTCTATCCTGTCCAATCCTACTCTAACCTAGCCTAGCCTACTCCAGCCTAGCCTACTCCAGCCTAGCCTAATCTACTCTAGCTTGGCCTATCCTAGCCTATCATAATCTACTATATCCTAGCCTACTCTAACCTAGTCTACTTTAGCCTAGCTTAGCCTAACCTACTCTAGTCTAGTCTAGCTTAGCCTATTCTAGCCTAGCCTAGCCTAGTCTAGAATATCTTAGCCTATTCTAGCCTAGCCTAGCCTAGTCTAGACTAGACTATCCTAGCCTAGACTAGCCTAGAGTAACTTAGCCTAGCTTATCTTAGTCTAACTTAACCTAGCCTACTCTAGCCTAGCCTAGCCCACTCTAGCCTAACATAATCTAGCCTACTCTAGCCTAGTCTACTCTACTATAGCCTAACCTACTTTAGCCTATCCTACTCTACCCTAGCCTAGCCTAGCCTACTATGGCCCATCCTACTCTACCCTAGCGTATCCTACTCTAGCCTAGCCTAATTTATCCTATCCTAGTCTATTCTACTATAGCCTAGCCTATCCTACTATACCTAGCTTAGTCTACTCTATCCTAGCCTAATCTACTCTAGCCTAGCCAAGCCTACTCTAGTCTAGTCTAGCCTACTTTATCCTAGTTTATCCTACTATAACCTAGCCTAGTCTACTCTAGCCTACCCTATCCTAGCCGAGCCTAGCCTAGCCTAATCAACTCTAGCCTATCCTCACTTAGCCTAGCCTATCCTAGCTCGGTCTACCATGGCCTAGGCCTACTCTGGCCTAGTCTAGCCTAGCCTAGACTACTCTAGCTTAGCCTAACTTAGACTAGCCTAGCCTAATCGAGCTTATCCTACTCTAGCCTATCCTAGAGTAGCCTAGCCTAACATAGTTTAGCCTAGCCTAGCCTGGCTTATCCTAGCTTAACCTAGCCTACTCTAGCCAAGCCTAACCTAGTCTATGCTAGCCTACCCTAGCCTAGCCTACTCTGGCCTAGCCTAGCCTACTCTAGCCTAATCCAAACTAGCCTAACCTACTCTAGCCTAATCCAAACTAGCCTAGCCCAGCCTACTCCAGCCTAATCCAAACTAGTCTATCCTACACTACTGTAGTCTAGCCTACTCTAGCCTACTCTAGCCTAGCCTATCCTAACCTATTATAGCCTACTCTAGGCTAGGCTAGCCTAGCCTAGCCAAGCCTAGTTTGGACTAGCCTACCCTAGCCAAACCTAGCCTAGCTTACCCTAGCCTAGCCTAATGTAGCCTAGCCTCCTCTTGTCTAGCCTAGTTTATTATACTCTAGCCTAGCCTACTCTAGCCTAGGCTAGCCTACTTTATCCTAGCCTAGCCTATTCTAACTTACTCTAGCCTATCCTAGCCAAGCCTATCTTGGACTAGCCTACTCTAACCCAGTCTAGCCTAACCTAGTCTATCTTACCCTAGCCTAGCCTAATGTAGCCTAGCCTAATTTAGGCTAGCCTATCCTAGCCTACTCTAGCCTGGCCTAGTCTATTCTACTCTAGCCTAGCCTAGCCTACTTTATCCTAGCATAGTCTATTCTTCTCTAGCCTATTATACTCTAGCATAGCCTAGCCTATCCTACTCTAGCCTAGCCTAGCCTATTCTACTTTAGCCTTCCTGGCCCTACCCTATCTTATCCTTCTCTAGCCTACCCTACTCTAGCTTATGCTAATGAATCCTACCCTAGCCTATTCTTTCTTATGCTAGCCTAATGTAGTCTAACTTACTCTAGACTAACCTAGCTTAGCCTACTCTAGCATAGCCTACTCTATCTACACTAGCCTAGCCTACTTTAGCCTAGACTAACCTTGCTTACTCTAACTTAGTCAACTGCAGCCTAGCCTACTCTAGACTAGCCTAGAATATCATACTCTAGCATAGGCTAGCCTAACCTAACCTACCTTGCCTAGCCTAACCTACACTTTCCTACCCTAGCCTCGACTATCCTAGCCTAGCTTAGCCTACTCTAGCCTACCCTAGCTTAGCCTTCATTAGCTTAGCCTCGCTTGGCCTAGTCTATCCTAGCCTACTCTACCTAGCCTAGCCTACTCTAGCCTAGCCTAATCTACTCTATTCTAGCCTAGCCTACTCTATCCTATCCATGCCTACTCTAGCCTAGCCTAGCCTACTCCATCCTAGCCTAATCTACTTTAGCTTGGTCTAGCCTAGCCTATCCTATTCTAATCTAGCCTAGCCTAGCCTTGCCTAGACTACTCTAGCCTAGTCTACTCTAGCCTAGCCTAGCCTACTCTAGTCTAGTCTAGCCTAACCTACTCTAGCCTAGCCTAGCCTAGCCTAGCCTACATTAGCCTAGCCTACTCTAGCCTAAACTAGCCTGACCTAGACTAGCCTACTCTAGTATAGCCTAGAGTAACCTAGCATAGCTTACCCTACCCTATCCTAACCTAGCCTACTCTAGCCTACTCTAGCCTACTCTAGCGTAACCTAGCCTAGCCTACTCTAGCCTAGCCTAGCCTAGCCTAGCCTAGTCTATTCTGCTATAGCCTAGCCTACTCTAGCCTATCCTGCTCTACCCTACCCTACCCTAGCCTACTTTACCCTAGCCAAGCCTACTTTATCCTAGCTTAGTCTATTCTACTCTAGCCTAGACTATCCTACTCTGGCATTGCCTAGCCTAGCCTAGACTATCCTACTTTGGCCTTGCTTAGCCTAGCCTAGACTAGCCTATCCTAGCATAGACTACCTTATCCTAATTTACTCTAGCCTAGCTTAGCCTACTATAGCCTAGATTTCTCTGGCTTAGACTACTCTAGCCTAGTTTAGCCTACTTTAGGCTAGCCTATTCTAGCTTAGTCTATTTTATCCTAGCCTAACCTAGCCCACTCCAGAGTCTACGCTATTTTATCCTACCCTAGCCTAGTCTATCCTAGCCTACTCTAGGTTAGCCTAGCCTAGCTTAGCCTAATCTACTCTATCCCAGCCTATCCTAGCCTACTCTATCCTATCCAAGCCTACTCTAGCCTAGCCTAGCCTACTCCAGCCTAGCCTAATCTATTCTAGCTTGACCTAGCCTAGCCTATCCTAATCTACTCAAGCCTAGCTTAGGCTAGCCTACTCTAGCCTAGTCTAACCTAACCTAGCTAGCCTAGCCTAGCCTAGCATCTCCTAATCTAGTCTAGTCTAGCCTAGCCTAGACTAACCTACTCTGGCCTTAGCCTAGACTATTCTAGCCTAGACTAGCCTACTCTAGTCTAGAGTATAGTAACCTAGCCTAACCTAACCAAGCTTACTTTAGCCTAGCCTAGCCTAGCCTACTCTACTCTAGCCTACCCTACTCTAGCCTAGTCTAGACTATTCTAGCCTAGCCTACTCTAGCTTAGTTTAGCCTACTTTAGCCTAGCCTAGCCTATTCTAGCCTACTCTAGCCTAGCCTAGCCTACTCTACTCTAGCCTAGCCTAGACTACTCTAGCCTAGCCTACTCTAGCCTAGCCTATCCTACAATAGCCTACTCTAGCCTATTCTACCCTACTCTAGCCTACTCTAGCCTAGCCTAGCCTAACATGGACTAGTCTACTCTAGCCTAGCCTATCTTACCCTAGCCTAACCTACTCTAGCTTAGCCTAGTCTATTCTACTCTAGCCTAGCCTAGCCTATTTTAGCCTAGTCTAGCCTACTTTATCTTAACCTAGTCTATTCTACCTTAGCCTATCCTACTCTAGCCAAACGTAGCCTATCATACTCTTGCCTAAAATTTCCTATTATACTCTAGGCTTCCCTACCCTACCCTAGCTTATCCTACTCTAGCCTATCCTACCCCAGCTTATCCTACTCTAGCCTACCCTAGTCTACTCTTTCCTATGCTAGCTTACTGTACCCTAACTTACTCTAGCCTAACCTAACATAGACTAGCTTAACCTACTGTAGCCTACTCTAGCCTAGCCTAAACTAGTCTATCCCAACCTACTCTAGCCTAGCCTAGCCTATCTTAGCATACTCTAGCCTAGCCATGCCTAGCCTAGCCTAACCTAACTTAGCTTGGACTAGCCTACTCTAGCCTATCCTATCTTAGCCTAGACTAGCCTAGCTTACCCTAGCCTAATCCAACTTAGCTTACTCTATCCTAACCTACTTTAACATAGCCTAGTCTATACTACTCTAGCCTAACCTACTCTAGCCTATCGTATCCTACTCTAGCCTTCTCTACCCTATCTAAGCTTATCCTACTCTAGTCTACTCTAGCTTATTCTTGCCTATGCTAGCTTATTATAGCCTAACTTACTCTAGCCTAACTTAACATAGCCTACTCTACTACACTAGCCTAGTCTACTTTACTCTAGACTAGCCGTGCATACTCTAGCATAGCCTACTCTAGCCTACCTTACCTTATCCTTCATTAGCCTATCCTCAATTCATCTAACCTAACCTAGCCTACTCTACCTAGCCTAGCTTACTCTATCCTAGCCTAATCCATTATAACCTAGACTAGCCTACTCTAATCTAGCCTAACCCACTCTAGCCTAATCTAGCCTAGCCTAATCTACTTTAGCCTATTCTATCATAGCATAGCCTAGCCTAGCCTAGCCTAATCGACTCAAGCCTATCTTGTCTTACCCTATCCTAGCATAGCCTAGCCTACCTTAGCTTAGTCTACCATGGTCTAGCCTACTCTAATCTAGTCTAGCCTACCTTAGCATACTCTACCTTAGCCTACCCAAACATAGCCTAGTGTAGACTAGCCTAGCCTAATCAAGCATAGCCTACTCTAGTCTATCCTAGACTAGCCTAGCCTAACGTAGCTTAGCCTAGCCTGGCCTGGCTTATCCTGGCTTAACCTAGCCTATTATAGCCAAGCCTAGCCTAGTCTACGCTAGCCTACCCTACCCTAGCCTACTCTAGCCTAACCTAGCCTACTCTACCCTAATCCAACCTAGCCTAGCCTACCCTAGACTAGCCTACTCTAGTCTAACTGAGCCTTGCCTATCTAGCCTACTTTAGCCTAGCCTAGCTTAGCCTATTCTAGCTAACTTTAGCCTAGCCTAACATAGCCTAGCCAAGCCTAGCTTAGATTAGCCTACTCCAGCCTAGCCTAGCCTAACCTAGCCTAGCTTACCCTAGCCTAGCCTAATGTAGCCTAGCCTACTCTAACCTAACCTATCCTACCCTACTCTAGCCTAGCCTAGTCTATTCTACTCTAGCCTAGCCTACTTTATCCTAGCCTAATCTATTCTACTCTAGCCTATCCTACTCTAGCCTATTCTATCCTATCCTACTCTAGATTAGCCTAGCGTGTCCTACTCTAGACTAGCTTATCATATTATACTCTATCCTTCCCTACCCTACCCTAGCTTATCCTACTCTAGCCTACCCTACCCTAGCTTATCTTACTCTAGCCTACCTTAGCCTACTCTTTCCTATCCTATCTTACTGTAGGCTAACTTACTCTAGCCTAACCTAACATAGCCTACTCTAGCTTAGCCGACTTTATCTACACTAGCCTAGCCTACTTTAGCCTAGAATAACCTTGCCTACTCTAGCCTAGTCAACTCTAGCCTAGCCTACTATAGCCTACTCTAGCCTAAAATAACCTTGCCAACTCTAGCCTAGTCAACTCTATCCTAGCCTACTTTAGCCTATAATAACCTTGCCTACTCTAGCCTAGTCAACTCTAGCCTAGCCTACCCTAGCCTACTCTAGCCTAGTCAACTCTAGCCTACTCTAGCCTAGCATACTCTAGCCTACTCTAGCCTAGCATACTCTAGCCTAGGCTAGCCAAGACCTGCCTAGCCTAACCTAGTCTACCTTGCCTAGCCTATCCTACTCTTGCCTATCATAACCTAGACTATCTTAGCATAGCTTTGCCAACTCTAACCTACCCTAGCTTAGCCTTCATTAACCTAGCCTAGCCTAATCTACTCTACCCTACCCTACGCTAGCCTAATCTATCATATTCAAGCCTACTCTAGCTTAGCCTAGCCTACTCCAGCCTAGCCTAATCTACTCTAACTTGGCCTATCCTAATATACTCTAGCCTAGCCTAGTCTAACCTAGCCTTGCCTAGCTTACTCCAGTTTAGGGATGATTTTAAGGATGAAAATTAAAATTAAAATGTAGAAACCTCGACTAATATTACTAGTCCTTAATATGCAAAATGTAAAATGTTTGGTGATAGTTTTGTAACTATATTCAAAATTATAAGGATTATATATAGTTTCTATAAAATTTTGGCGATTTTAAGGTAAAATAATTTTATTCTATGGAATTTTGACAAATCAGTTTTAGAAAAAATGAAAATTAGTGAATATTTTTTTCGGAAAAACCATGGAAAATTAGCCCATTTGTGAAATTTAGCCTCTAAAATCATCTATGCTCTAGTCTAGTCTAGCCTAGCCTACTCTAGTCTAGCCTAGAGTAACCTAGCCGAGCTTACCCTAGCCTAGCCTAGCCTACTCTAGCCTAGCCTAGCCTACTCTAGTCTAGCCTAGAGTAACCTAGCCTAGCTTACCCTGGCCTAGCCTAGCCTACTCTAGCCTAACATAGCCTAGCCTACTCTAGCCTAGCCTAGCCTAGTCTATTCTACTATAGCCTAGCTTAGCCTGGCCTATCCTACTCTACCCTAGCCTAACCTAGCCTACTCTAGCCCGTCCTACTCTACCCTAGCCTAGCCTACTTTAACCTAGCCTACTTTATCCTAACCTAGTCTATTCTACTCTAGCCTAGCCTATCCTACTCTATCTAGCCTAGCCTACTCTATCCTAGCCTATACTATCATACTCTAGCCCATCCTAGCCTACTCTATCATAGTCTATCGTACTCTAACCTAGCATAATCTAAGTTAGCCTAGCCTAGCCAAATCTACTCTAGCTTATCCTTGCTTAGCCTAACCTAGCATAGCCTAGCCTACCCTAGCTCAGTCTACCATGGCTTAGCCTACTCTGGCCTAGTCTACCCTATCTTAGACTATTCTAGCTTAGCCTAGCCTAGACTAGCCTAGCCTAATCGAGCTTTGCCTACTCTACCCTATCCTAGCTTAGCCAAACCTAACGTAGCTTAGCCTATCTTAGCCTGGCTTATCCTAGCTTAACCTAGCCTACTCTAGCCAAGCCTAGCCTAGTCTACGCTAGCCTACCCTCGCCTAGCCTACTTTGGCCTAGCCTAGCCTACTCTAGCATAATCCAACCTAGTCTAGTCTAATCTAGACTAGCCTAGCCTAGCCTAGCCTAGCCTACTCTAGCCTAGCCTAGCCTGCTCTAGCCTAGCCTAGGCTAGCCTACTCTACTCTACCCTAGCCTAGCCTACTCTAGTCTAGCCTAGTCTAGCTTACTATAGCCTACTCTAACCTAGCCTAGCCTAGTCTATTCTAGCGTACTCTAGCCTAGCCTAGCCTAGCTTAGCCTATTCTAGTCTACTCTAGCCTAGCCTAGCATAGGATTGTTCAAGCTACCCTAGCATAGACTAGCCAAGCCTAGCTTGGATTAGCCTACTCTAGCCTAGCCTATCCTAACCTAGCCTAGCTTACCCTAGCCTAGCCTAATGTAGCCTAGCCTACTCTAGCTTAGCCTAGCCTAGTCTATTCTACTCTAGCCTAGCCTAGCCAATCATACTCTAGCCTAGCCTATCATATTATACTCTAGCATTCCCTACCCTACCATAACTCATCCTACTCTAGTCTACCCTACCCTAGCTTATCCTACTCTAGCCTACCCTAACCTACTCTTTCCTATGCTAGCTTAATGTAGCCTAACCTAACATAGCCTACTCTAGCCTAACCTACTCTATCTACACTAGCCTAGCCTACTTTAGCCTAAACTAACCTTGCCTACTCTAGCCTAGTCAACTCTAGCCTAGACTACTCTAGCCTAGCCTAGATCTACATAGCCTAAGCTAGCCTACTTCGCCTAGCCTAACCTACTCTTTTCTACCCTAGCCTAAACTATCATAGGCTAGCTTAGCCTACTCTAGACTACCCTAGCTTAGCCTTTATTAGCCTAGCCTACTCTACCTAGCCTAGCCTAGCCTAATCTACTCTAGCCTAGCCTATCCTACTCTATCCTAGCCAGGCCTACCACAGCCTAGCCTAATCTACTCTAGCTTGGGCTAGCCTAGCCTATCCTAATCTACTCTAGCCTAGCCTAGCCTACTCTAGCCTAGTCTACTCTAGCCTAGCCTAACTTAGCCTAGCCCAGCCTAGCCTACTTTAGCCTACTCTAGCTTAGCCTAGCCTAGACTAGCCTAGCCTGGACTAGTCTACTCTAGTCTAGCCTAAAGTAACATATCCTAGGTTACCCTAGCCTAGCCTAACCCAGCCTTCTCTAGCCTAGCCTAGCCTACTCTAGCCTAACCTAGCCTAGCCTATTCTAGGATAACCTAGCATAGCCTAGCCTACGGTAGCCTATCTTGTTCTACCCTAGCTTAGCCTAGCCTACTGTAACCCATCCTACTCTACCCTAGCCTAGTCTACTATATCCTAACCTCCTTTATCCTAGCCAAGTCTATTGTACTCTAGCCTAGCCTATCCTACTCTAGCCTTGCCTAGCCAAGCCTAGACTAACCATTCCTATCATAGCCTACCCTAGCCTAATCTACTCTAGCCTAGACTACTCTAGCTTAGCTTTTCCTACTCTAGCCTAACCTAATCTACTATGGCCTAGACTACTCTAGCCTAACTTAGCCTACTCTAGCCTAGCCTATTCTTGCTTAGTCTACTCTATCCTAGCCTAGTCTAACCAACTCTAGAGTCTACGCTATTCTATCCTAGCCTAGCCTACTCTAGCCTAGCCTAACCTACCCTAGCCTAGCCTAGTCTAATCTACTCTATCATAGCCTAGCCTAGCCTACTCTATCCTATCCAAACCTACTCTAGCCTAGCCTAGCTTACTCTAGCCTAGCCTAATCTAGCCTAATCTACTCTAGCTTGGCTTAGCCTAGCCTATTCTAATCTACTCTAGCCTAGTCTATTCTACTATAGCCTAGCCTAGCCTACTCTAGTCTAATCTAGCATAGCCTAATCTAGCCTAGCCTACTCTAACCTAACCTACTCTAGCCTAGACTAGCCTAGCCTAGCCTACTCTAGCCTAACCTACTATAGTCTAAACTAGCCTAGACTAGCCTACTCTTGTCTAGCCTAGAGTAATCTAGCCTACCTTACCCTATCCTAGCCTAACCTAGCCTAACCTAGCCTACTCTAGCCTAGCCTATCCTACTCTAGCCTACTCTAGCCTAGCCTAGCCTAGTCTATTCTACTATAGCCTAGCTTACTATATCCTAGCCTAGCCTAGCCTGCTCTAGCTTAACCTAGCCTACTCTAGCCTAGCCTATCCCAGCCTAGCCTAGCCTAGCCTACTCTGGCCTAATCCAACCTAGCCTAGCCTAGTTTAGCCTAGCCTACTCTAGACTAGCCTACTCTAGTCTAACCTATCTAGCCTATATAGCCTATTCTAGCCTAGCCTAGCCTACCCTAGCCTAGCCTAATGTAGCCTAGTCTACTCTAGCCTAACCTATCCTAGCCTACTCTAGCCTAGACTAGTCTATTCTACTCTAGCCTAGCCCACTCTAGCCTAGCCTAGCCTACTTTATCTTAGCCTAGTTTATTCTACTCTAGCCTAGCATAGCCTATCCTACTTTAGACTAGCCTATCATGTTATACTATAGCCTTCCCTACCCTACCCTAGCTTATCCTTCTCTAGCCTACCCTACCCTAGCTTATCCTACTCTAGCCTACCCTATCCTACTCTTTCCTATCCTAGCTGACTGTAGCCTAACTTACTCTAACCTAACCTAACATAGCCTACTCTAGCCTAGCCTACTATATCTATACTAGCCTAGCCTACTTTAGCGTAGAATAACCTAGCCTACTCTAGCCTAATCAACTCTAGCCTAGTCTACTCTAGCCTACTCTAGCCTAACATACTCTAGCCTAGGCTAGCCAAGACCTGCCTAGCCTAACCTAGCCTACCTTGCTTAGCCTATTCTACCGTAGCCTACTCTGGCCTAGCCTAGCCTATTCTGGTCTATTCTAACCTAGCCTAGCCTAACCTACTCTAGTCTAGTCTAGCCTAGCCTACTCTAGCCTACTCTATTCTATCCTATTCTAGCGTACTCTAGCCTAGCCTAGCCTAGCCTATTCTGGCCTACTCTAGCCTAGCCTAGCATAGGCTAGTCCAAGCTAGTCTATCATAGTCTAGCCAAGCCTAGCTTGGACTAGCCTACTCTAGCCTAGCCTAGCCTAACTTAGCCTAGCTTACACTAGTCTAGCCTAGCCTATCCTAGCCTACTCTATCCTAGCCTAGTCTATTCTCCTCTAGCCTAGCCTAGCCTAGCCTACTTTATCCTAGCCTAGTCTACTCTACTCTAGCCTATCCTACTCTATCCTTGCCTAACCTATCGTACTCTAACCTAGCTTATCCTATTATACTCTAGCATTCCCTACCCTACCATAGCTCATACTAGTCTAGTCTATCCTACCCTAGCTTATCCTACTCTAGCCTATGCTAGCCTACTCTTTCCTATGCTATCTTAATCTAGCCTAACTTACTCTAGCCTAACCTAACATAGCCTAGCATACTCTATCTACATTAGCCTAGCCTACTTTAGCCTAGACTAACCTTGCCTACTCTAGCCTAGCCTACTCTAGCCTAGCTTAGCCTAGCCTAGACCTTGCTAGCCTAACCTAGCCTACCTTCCCTAGCCTAACCTACTCTTGCCTATCCTAGCCTAGCTTAGCCTACTCTAGCCTACCCTAGCTTAGCCTTCATTAGCCTATCCTTACTTGGCCTAGCCTAGCCTAGCTTAATCTACTCTATTCTATCCAAGCCTACTCTATCCTATCCAAGCCTACTCTAGCCTAGCCTAGCCTACTCTAACTTAGCCTAATCTACTCTAGCTTGGACTAGCCTAGCCTATCCTAATCTAGCCTAGCCTAGCCTAGCCTATTCTAGCCTAGTCTACTCTAGCTTAGCCTAGCCTAATCTAGTATAGCCTAGCCTACTCTAGCCTTGCCTAGCCTAGATTAGCATGGCCTAGCCTACTCTAGCCTAGACTATCTTAGCTTGGACTAGCCTACTCTAGTCTAGCCTAGAGTAGCCTAGCCCAGCTTACCCTAGCCTAGCCTAACCTAGCCTACTCTAGCCTAGCCTAGTCTATTTTGCGATAGCCTAGACCACTCTAGCGTATCTTGCTCTACCCTAGCTTAGACTAGCCTATTGTAGCCCATCCTACTCTACCCTAGCTTAGCCTACTTTATCCTAGCCTAGTCTATTCTACTCTAGCCTAGCCTATCCTACTCTAGCCTTGCCTAGTCTAGCTTAGACTAGCCTATGCTAGCATAGCCTACTCTACCCTAATCTACTCTAGCATAGATTACTCTAGCCTAGCTTAGCCTACTCTAGCCTAGCCTAATCTATTCTGGGCTAGACTACTCTAGCCTAACTTAGCCTACTCTAGCCTAGCCTATTCTTGCTTAGTCTACTCTATCCTAGCCTAGCCTAGACTACACTAGAGTCTATGCTATTCTATCTTAGCCTAGTCTACTCTAGTCTAGCCTAATGTACTCTATCTTAGCCTAGACTAGCCTACTCTATCCTATCCAAACCTACTCTAGCCTAGCCTAGCCTGATCTACTCTAGCTTGGCCTAGTGTAGCCTATCCTAATCTACTCTAGCCTAGTCTAGCCTAGCCTAGTCTAGCCTAGCCTAGTCTAGCCTAGTCTACTCTACCCTAGCCTAGCCTACTCTAGTCTAGTTTAGCCTAGCCTAGACTACTCTAGCCTAGCCTACTCTAGCTTAGACTAGCCTAGCCTAAACTAGCCTACTCTAGTCTAGCCTAGAGTAACCCAGCCTAGCCTAAACTAGCCTACTCTAGCCTAGCCTATCTTACTCTAGCCTAACCTAGCCTAGCCTACTCTAGCCTAACCTAGTCTAGCCTAGTCTATTTTACTATAGCCTAGCCTACTATATCCTAGCCTAGCCTAGCCTACTCTAGCTTCGCCTAGCCTAGACTAGCCTAGCCTAGCCTACTCTAGTCTAGCCTAGCCTAGCCTACTCTAGCCTAGTCTAGCCTAGCCTAGCCTATTCTAGCCTACTCTAGCTTAGCCTAGCCTAGCCAAGCCTAGCTTGGACTAGCCTACTCTAGCCTAGCATAGCCTAGGCTAGACTAGCTTACCCTAGCCTAACCTACTCTAGACTAGCCTAGTCTATTCTACTCTAGCCTAGCCTACTTTATCCTATCCTATTCTATTCTACTCTAGCCTATCCTACTCTAGCCTAGCCTAGCCTATCCTACTCTAGCCTAGCGTATCCTATTATACTCCAGCCTTCCCTACCCTACCCTAGCTTATCCTACTCTAGCCTACCCTACTCTAGCTTATCCTACTCTAGCCTACCCTAGCCTATTCTTTCCTATGCTATCTTACTATAGTCTAACTAGCTTTCAAGATGATATCGTTTTAACTCAAAAAACTGGACTGGTATGCACATGCAAGTGAGGTCTTTATTAACTTCAATCAGTATGTTGTAGTAAGGGTGAATAGAGGGAAGACTTTGGTGAGGAGAGTGTAGAGGTTTGTCGTAGACATCAGGTCTTCTAGCAGCCTAAGGAGGAAAATCTTCAAATACAAGATCCTCTTAGATTCAAAACTTTGAGAAACTGAAGAATGTAAATAACAACACTGCAATCAAACATACATTACAGTACACTCAAAACAATCCATGTGAATCCTTCAATCATGGACACTTCAATATTAGAGGCAAATAGGATGAAAAAGAAGTTGACTTTCATTAAAGAAGAAGTCTCAAATCAAAATACATAACCAGAGAACTAGAAGCTTCATCAAAAGTTTACAATACAGGAGCATTGCTCAACCATCTGACCATAACAAAATAGTAAAACTGCCTATATATACTCAAAAATGCTGCAACCACCAGGAGCGTGATCGAACCTCTACATTTAAAGTTTTTAGTCGGTGCATGCTTTGTCAGACTGTGCAGGACTTCTCATGTCAGACACGAGCTTACCTCAGTTATGTGTTTTGTAGGAAAATCCATCTAGAAGGAAACTTCAAATTGTCAATCTACACTCATGGTCCTCTTTAGCCTGTTTTCCATTTATAGGGTGAGACAACATTTCAACCACCTCCTCCATTTCCATTAACTACCTTCATCAGGATTGGGATGAGGTTTGACACCCATGAATGTTCCAAGCGGTTCCCATGACTTCTTTGAGTCAATCTCGGTGCCTCGAGGTCATGTAGATCTTCTTATGTGACCAATATAGGCGCTTTCAGCCTTTGGCACAACTCCTCTCCATCACTCCATATTAAATGTCACCTAGGGTCAGGACCCTACACAATTTCGCGTTTGCGGGCACTACCAAGGGTGGTTTGAAAGCAAACCTCTTTTGTCCCCGTAATTCACCATGAACTGCCACGCGTCCCTTTCTAAAAACCATGGTTTTGAATGTGGCCTGCCCCTGAGATTTTAAAACATGCGCACATTCCGACCCAAAAATTTGGTGTCATCGTTGATCTTGCGATCTAAGATGAGGCCCTCTGATCAGCGGCTCAGCTCTGGCACTTTTTAGATTGACGGATCATATCTTCCCCTTAAAAAAATGTACGATATTTTCTTTGCGCATCAGCCTTTGGGAATTTCAATTCTCAAACTCCATTTCCCTCCAAGTAAAACCTACGGAGCTAAGAATCTGACGACACATGGCCCTTGTTGATCAATGGCTGTGATCTCCTTCAGGTCTCCAGGAAAATCAAAACTCAAACTTAATTTTCCCTTGAAGAAAAATATTCGGAGTTAAGGATTTGACGACACGTGTCCACTTGAATCAGACGACTGAGAATTACTTCAGCCCTTCAGGACTTCAGGCCTTCGACACTTTGAGACTTCAACTCTTTGACACTTTTGAATACTTGACTTCCACAATCTTCTGGAATGCCAAATCCTGAAGTGAGGGATCTGCCTCCACGTGTTCCCCTGGCTTGGATGGTTTGGATTTTATTTTGAGAATTCAAGCTTCGGCTCTTCGGGAACTTGGCACATTTCTCATTTCAAAACTCTCGAAGTTCATTTCCCCGAAAAACTAGATCGGCTGCCACCTGTTCCCCTCGTGATCAATGACTCATACTTACTTTGGGGCTTCGAGACTTCGGACCCTTTGCTCTGGCGCTATACTTCGTGCAACTCTACAGTTCCAGATACCCGGGAGTCGCTAATATGAACTTCATAGGGGATTTCTGTCGTTGAAAACTGGGCCCTCCTATTTGTAATTTAAGCCCAAAATGAGTTGCACTACATGCTGCACTCAGACGCTTTCTGTGTAGACCAAGAACTCGGAAGACCTACTTCCCTTGACAACTATATGTGATAACATATGGGATTGGATAAATCAACACAAATAAAGATGGACATAACATAGAGACAATTTTTTTAACAGATGAGACAAAGATGAATACCTTCACTCGTTGACAACTGAAGGAAAATTTTGAAATTGTTCCAATGCACCACACCAAAAAAGCTGGTAAAAGCAAAAAACACTCTCATGATTTTTGCGATGCTTTTTGGTTTTTGAATTTTTTTGGTTCCTACTTTTTGTAATGTATCTATTAGCCCCGATTTACCATAAATTTGTGAATTCTTCGTATTCTTAAACAAAAATCAGTGGTACCTGAAAGAAAAATGGAGATAATTACCACCGGTATTTGAACAAGTTAATGTTTCCATGGAAGCCACGGAGACCAATGCATGGTATTTGTTGGACTGCACATGGATTTGTTCGCTTTCTAAAATTTTGTAGGAGCGGTGTTGTTTGTGATGAGTTTAAAACCTCTGTGATTGAAAGTGTGAATGTGATTGTCATGCCACTATCTTATTTTTTGTCACACTATGTCCAATTCAATGGAAATTGGTAACTATGTGAAGACATGGGTATTATACTTGAGGATGTTATTCAAGCAGGTTTGGATCCTGAAATCATTGGTCTTGTGTTTAAGGATTGTTATTTTAGTGACTAAGTATCTTCTTATATGTCTAACTTTTTATTTATATAGGCCTTGAAAGAATTAGATGCCAATATTTATTTTATTCTTTAGATACCTCTTGGGAAGTGAATCCTCATTGTGACATAATGCTCTAAAATTTTGTGGAATTTTTTGCTTGTTTAGAAAATATTACATGAGTTTTTAATCTTCAGCATGATTCTCAAGCTACGTTTTAAGTGTTAGTGGCGTGTCTTGGCTTGTAAATGATTATAAAGCCAGGGTATCAGTGTCAGTGCCTTTCCTGATAGAGTGTTGATTCATTACAGAGGGTATAAGTGCTAGTGCTTTTTTTTATTAATTGTTTGAGTTGCGATGCTTTATGAATCAATCTGGAAGTTAGTTGAAGTTCAATGTTTTTGCATGGCTAGGTGTCTGTTGCAATGAAAGGATAAAATTTCAGCTGCAACTGAACTGGTAACTATATAATATGTTCTTGTAAGAGAAGTTGGTCTTAAAATTTTTGTTGATTCTCTGTTTATCCTTCCCTTGCATGCAAAGAATTTCAGTGAAACCGTGAAAATATCAACATTGAATCTTATGTGTTTTCAGAAAAAGCTAGGAGTAATGCATGTGATAATGTCAAGTATGATAATAATTCTATACCAAGAGCTGAAAAGATGAGCTTGTTGTCTCTACTAATTAACAAGAAGCCATTGAAATATATGAAAAGACTATTTAGCAAGTATTGAAAGGGCATATCTACTGCTTCCTCATCAACTATACTAATTAACAAGAAGCACTGAAAAATATGAAATAATATTTAGCAAGTTTTGGAAGGGAATATCTATTGCTTCCTCATCAGCTGTAGTAGCATTCAAATGTTTGAAGGAAACCAAAATTATGGATTGAAAAAAAGGATACGAAATTGTAAAAAAAATGGCATCCAAACCATCTTGGAGGAAAAGAAATCAGAATGCAGCTTCAAACTCAACCTACAATACAAGGAGAGGAGTAGTGAAACTAATATTGTCCCTACAACTATAAAGAAGACTTGCTAGGAAAAGGTGGGAAAAATTTAAAGAGAAGGTAGCATGCTATTGGCTTTATCTATTTATATGTTGTTAATTTTTTTTTCTCATTTATGTTTCCGTGTGATCATCTACACTAAATGTGTTTATTCATAACTTTATATCACAATATTGTTGATATAATTGTCAGGTCGTGGAAACCCTCTCTGTTTAAGTGTGTGAGTGGGATCAATGAGCATCCAATTGTTGCAAAGGGACGATGTATGTATGTACGCTTTTATTTAAAGACACAATTCTTTTGTAAGTTTTTCATTACATTTTCCACTCATCTAGTTATGTGCATTGTGATCTATTTCATAGTTAGTATATGATATGAGAGTGGTGGGAAGCCAACGATAGTCCTGTTGTGTGTAGACCCATGTCAACCTCCTCACTAAGAGGGATATTACAACTTAGATGACTTAAATATATTCTATAGAAAGGTCAAGATTAAGAGGGATCTCAATACTTTCTAAAATCCTTAGCAGAATGGTGTAGCAGAAAGAAAGAATGAAAGGACGCTATGATGGAAGAATATCAATCCATCATGAAAAATGTTGTATGGGAAATCATACCTAGACCTGAATGAAAGTATACAAATGGATTTACAAGATAAAACATGCAGTAGATGGGAGTAGCGATAAATACAAGGTGAGATTTGTGGCTAGAGGTACTCCCAATAGGAGGGAGAAGAATATGATGAGACATTTTCTCCAAATGCCAGATGTACCTATATTAGAGCCATCATATCTCTTGCAACATCCATGGGTTCAAGTTTACATCATATGGATGTAAAGACCTTTTTCTCAATGGAGTAATTGAAGAAGTATACATAGAGAAACCTGAAGGTTTTGAGGTACACCCGAGAGATACCCATGTATGAATATTAAAGAAGGCCTTTTATAGACTCAAGCAAGCTATGAGAGCTTGATATGCATGAATTGACAGTTACTTGATGAAACTTCGATTTTCCAAGATCTATGTTGATCCATATACTTATTACAAGGTTGTGAATGATGCACTTATGATCCGACTACTATATATTGATGATTTTGTTTCCGACATGTGCAAAACCTCTCATTATTTAGTGTAAGAAGCAGTTAGACTCTAAATTCGATATGAAGGATCTTGGTCTCATGCATTATTATTTGGGACTATAAGTATAATAGAAGTGTGGTGAAATATTCTTGTGGGAAGGGAAGTATGTTGTAAAGATTCTTTAGAAGTTTGTGATGATGGATTGCAAATGCATGGAAAACTCCCATGATGATAGATATGAGGAAGTTGATAGACTTTAATTTTGATCCAGTAGTCCCATCCCTCTATCGATGGTTGGTTTTCTCTCATTGATGTATTTGGTGAATACCTGACCGAACATTTTCTTTGTTTTGAATATGTTGATCCAATTCCAGGTGGAACCCAAACATGAGCATTGTATAGTTGCAAATCATATATTGAGATATATTCATGGGATGATAACTTATGTTTTGAGATATTCCTCAAACAATGAAGTACATATACATGGATTTACTGATTCAGAATGGGTAGGGAGTGAAGATGACATAAAGAGTACTTCTAGTATGTGTTTCAGTTTGGGATATGCTATGATATCATGTGATAGTAGGAAACATAAATCTGTTGCACTCAGCACTGCAGAAGTAGAGTATATTGCATCTTGTGATGCTTGTACGAAAGTAGTATGGCTCCGTAAAATGGTTTCTGGACTATTTGATTAGGTGTTGGATTCGACTGTGATATATTGTGATAATGAGAGTTGTGTGAAGCTCTCAGAGAACCCAGTGTTCCATAAAATGTCGAAGCACATTGAGATCAAGTACTACTTTCTCCGTGATAAATTCCATAGGGTAGAAGTGATTTTCTAGTATATCTCCACTAATGAGAAGACAATTGATATTTTGATGAAGCCTCTTTCCAAGATAAAGTTTGCATACTTAAGGGACAATATGGGACTTGTGGAGATTGCTCCCTTGGTTGAGAGGGAGGATATGACTTCCTCGGTTGGGAGGGTGTGTTGATATGTGACATCATGGATTGTTAGTGAGATGCAAATATATATCATGCAAGCATAACTTAGAGATGGTCATAAAACATAGAGATGATGCTTGCATCATGCTAGTTATGATCATGCTAGTACAACTTAGATATGATATAGATGGTTGGGGTTGTGGATGATATAGTAGACTAAGGTAACTTGTGCTCATACAAATTATAGGTGGACATATAATTTAGATATGATGTATTGACATCATGCTAGATATGTTCATGTTAGTACAAATTAGAGACAATGCTTATGACTTGCATCATACTAGATATGGCCATGCTAGTACAACTTAGAGATGGGCATACAGATTAGATATGATGTATTGACATCATGCTATATACGTTCATGCTAGTACAACTTAGAGATGACCATACAGATTAGAGGTGATGCAGATGGCTCATGTCATGCTAGATATGATCATGCTAGTACAACTTAGATATGATGCATTGACATCATGCTAGATATGCTCATGCTAGTACAACTTAGATATGGTCATACAGCTTAGAAGTGACACAGAGAGGCACTGATCTACATCATGCAATTAAAACTTAGATATAGGAGGTTGCATGACACAAGTGTCTACAACTAGAGGAAATGTAAGTGGATCCAATGCAAAAAAACATAGCAACCAAGATATTCTTAACAAGCATAAACCTAATTCACACAGTTATATTCCAGATCTAGCATAATAATGCAATAAAAGAGTAACATAAGCAAAATAACACGACATCAATCACACAGAACATGAGATATATGTGGTTCACACTCTTCCTAGGGATACGTCCATAGAACTGTGTTTCTTGATATTATATAAAACATACAGTTCTATCTGTGCTCTTAGCTTACTGATCTCTCTCTCCTTCTCTTCTTCTCTCCCCTCCTTGCACACCCAGCTATAGGGTTGATCTTCACACCCATCTGAAGATCTTATAATACCATAAGGCTCTCAATCACAACACTTATTTCTCTCACACAATAACAATCACTCAACCATTCATGAACAACAACCCACCCCAGGTCCTCTAGACATTTATTTATACATTACAATAACTCACGAACAACCTTAGGTCGAAACCTAGGTGTCAAAATGCTAGATACCAAAATCCTAGGTGTCTAAAACCCTATGTCAACTTGACCCGCATTTTTTGGGCTTCGCCAGCCTATCTTTCCTTCTTTCCTGTGAGGTGCTCTAAAGTATCCAATGGTGGATTTTTCCACTTGCTGAGTTGTCCACGATCCATCTTCCTTTCTTATCTATCTTCCTCGATCTTTTCATCCAACGAATCGATTTCCCTTACTTCGTTCCTTCGTTTCTACTCCTTTGGCCACTTCGACCCAATATAAGTCAACATGTCTTCCACGCAGTTTGGACTTCATATTTTCTCTTCCTTCTTCTTTGATTTCTTCCTTAATCCATAACCAAGGGCCAACATGCCCCCAATAATCACTTGTGACTCATCCCGAGGCACTTCAGGTATGAACCTTCTGTTTGATTTCGACTTCAGACTGTGTGGGGTAGCCTGCGATTTCTTCTCTATCCCTCCCCATTGTGTGCAAACTGTCTTTTCTGTGTCTGGTACGCAGTTTCAAATGCACCTGGTACCTAGACCCTTCTCCTTCTGCTTTTACTGAGAGTTGTGAGGCAGATGGTTGTCATAGTACAATTTCAATCGACTCCCGTTTACCAAACCTTCCTTCCACTCTCCATTCAGAGTCTTCAACTATGCAACTCATCCTTCCATGACATAGACAACCTCATATGGCCCAAGTCAATGTGTACTAAACTTCCCTGGCTACTTCATGAACTTGTCGTTGTAGACCAATACCATATCTCCTTCCTTAAAATCCTTTTTCTTGATGTGTCTGTCATGGTATGCCTTCTCTCATTAAAAGCCTTTTGGACCTTCTAATGGAATCATGCAATAAACCTATCTTCCTCTAGTTGGACCAACTATGCGAGCCTCTCTTAAACAACTCCAGTGTCATCCATATCTGTAAAGGCTATAATTATTAAGCTAGGAACTAAATATTCCATAGGCACGACTGCTTCGATACCATGAACCAAATTGAAGGGAGTCTACATTGTCAGCTTCTTGCAAGTAGTTATGTAGGCCCATAACATTGTTGGTACTCTCAAGTCCCAATCATCGCTATTCACACAAAAAATATTTGTCAACGCGGTCTCCAAGAGCTTATTGAATCATTCAACTGTCCCATTCGCTTGTGGATGGTATGGAGTACTCTTCTAATGATGAATTGCAAATTCCTCAGTCAAGGCTTCAATGGTCTTATTAATAAAATCTGTACCTTGATTGCTCATAAGGATCTTCAGGAATCCAAACCTGGTTATGATATCATCAAATATGAATCATGCAGTTGTAGTTGCACTATAGTCCTTAACTGCTCTTGCTTCTGCCCATCTGGTCAAATACTTTGTCGCAGTGATTATGTATCTTGGTCATGTGCGCTTTCTTGGTGGGTTTATAGGTCCCACAAAATAAATGGCCCATTTATCAAATGCATGTAAGGTTAGTTGGGGTACTAACAACATCTCATCCCTTTTGGAAGGTTTCCCAACTCATTGGCATACATCGTAGGCTTTGTAGTAATGCTTCACATCCTTATGTAAAGTAGGCCACCAAAGGCAAGCTCTAAGAATCTTTTGCGTTGTGTATTTTCCTGCGTAGTTTCCTACTACGATGCCTTCATGTGCTTCTACCAGAATCAGTGGTATTTTTGCCTCCATAACACATCTCCTCAGGATCTGATCAGGTCCCATATTATATAGTTGTCCCGCTATAAGTGAAAAAACTACAGCACAAACTACCAATTACTTCTTCTGAATGACTGTATATTCACTAGGTGACATTCCTGTAGACAGGAACTGGACTATCTTAGAGAAGTGATCATCAACCTTTCTGATGGTAAGCAACTGTGCATCTGGTAGTGTATCCTCCAAGCTAGTAGGTTCCTCTCCATGTTCTAACCTAGACAAGTGATCAAGTCCCTTGTTCATTCTTCTTGGTTTAGCCACAATCTCAAAATCATATTCTTGGAATAAAAGAGGCCATTTGCATATTCTTCCCCCCAACACTGGCTTCTTGACTAGATATTTCAATGCAAAGTGATCAATGAACATTTTAAAGTGTCCTCCCAACAAGTAGTGACAAAATTTTTGCAGCGCATACACCATGGCTAAACCTTCTCTCTTAGTGGTAGTGTAATTTATCTTAGCTATTGAAAGCTTCCTGCTAGAAAAGGATAATGGATGGTTAATATCTCTTGCTCCTAGTTGTGCTATCATTGCTCCCAATGTAATAGAGGATGCATAGACATGCACATGAAATTCCTTCAATCCAAGAAAACCAGGATAGGTGCAGTAACCATTTTCTATTTC
>JZKD02S1705603.1:322131-340087 GCA_000966675.3 Picea glauca
GGTAGATCAACGATAATGGAAATCTTAGATGGATCTACCAACAACCCCTGCTTACACACAATATGGCCTAGAAACACTCCAAAGGGTGAAAAGATGATGCACTTCTTCAGGTTCAGGGAAATCTGACATTGCTTTCACTTATCCAACATTAGTCCTCAACATTCAATATGATTTTGTAATAAGTTGAAAACAATCCAATCATCAAAATATGCTTCCATAAATTTATGTAAAAACTCCTTGAATGCTTCGACCACCACTCTAGAAAAGATGGTTGGGGGATTCTTCAATCTGAAAGGCATTACTGTGTACTGGTAGGATCCCCATTCTGTTGCAAATGTGGTCTTATGGCCATCTTCCTTGGCAATCCTGATCTAGTGATAACCTGAAAATCCATCAGTGAAGGAATAAACTTCCTGTCCTCCCACATTATCTAAAACTTTGTCTGTAAATGGTGTAGGGAATGGGTCATGTAGACATGCATCATTTAGTTTCCTCAAGTCTACACAGATTCTGATCTCTCTTGTTTTATTGTCTTGAACCACCATAGGGCTAATCCATTTTTACTCTTCAATAGGTTCTATGATTTCTGCTTCCAACATTCTGTCTAACTCAATCTTGACTTTCTCCTTATATTTGGGATTCAATCTATAGGGTCTCTTCTTGACTGGCCTTGCATGTGGTTTTAAAGGGATCTTCATCTCTCCCATGGGCCCTTTAATGCCCTTCATATCAGTGAACTTGGTTGGAAACAAGTCCTGGTATTCATGCAGTAATTCTGTGATCTTGTCAATAGTGGCATCATCCCAATAATCTCCAATGTTTACGCGATTAGGTGCTTTCTCTGTTCCAATGTTAACTTTCTTGATTTTAATTGCCAGTCCAATGAAAGGTAGTTCGACTCTTGTTCCTTCTATGTCTCTCTATCCTTATGTTTCTACGATGTTAACATTCCTAAGATCATCGTCTTCATCAACATTGATTTTGTAACAACCTTGCAATTTTTGAAGAGGTGCAGTCCATTCATCCTCTTCTTGCTCAATAGGGAAGCTAGGTACCTCCTCAAAGAATTTATGTCTGACAACCTGTAAAGATTGATCCACTGTGGGGTACTGACTTTCAAATAAAAAAGTAGCTACACAATTCTGAGTCATACCATGTTAATCTGAAGTGGTGAGGCACAATTCTTCTTGAAGAAACCAATTGATAGGCATTATATCCAACGTGTTAATGAATTTATGTACCCACTTCTCTTGAGGAACGTTTCTCCAAGCCTCCTCACAACTTTTCACATGCTCCTTCGGACAACATTGACCTGTGTATCTAACTTTGCATCCTTCTTTTTGTTCTGAAAAATGCACTGTCATCAAAGTGTGATATTTCACCCACTCCGTGATGTTCTTTTTATGTGTCCCCCACCATCTTGCTGGAGTTTCTTTCAAAGCTTCGTCCAATGCTAAAAACCTTTGTTGTGTTGGTACAACTTTTTCAAATTCCAACAAGAAATCTTCTAAATGATTTAAACTGTCAAAGGTGGGCAGGTTACTTACTTATGTTCTGATCCAACGAACTTCCCTTGTCAATCTAGCACATCTCCATGCAGAAACTTCATACATTTTGTTTTACCAATTATCCAGTGCTTCTTCTGAGTCTTATGAGCATGCGCTGTCACTTCACCAGCTTAAATTCCCATCTATTGTAGGATTATGTAATCATGTTGTCTTGTTGTCAATTTATATATATTCTCAAGTTCATAAGCACGATCTTCTTCTCTAATGGGTCTTGTATATCTGCGACCTTCATCAGGATCAAGAGGGTCAATGACCCTAATTCCATCACCTTCAAATGCCATTCTTATTTTATTTAAATCAACCACAGTAGAATTGTTTAAATCTCAATCAATTCCTAACAGCACAGGATAAGGACAACTATCGTCAACTATCTCAATCACCTCAAAATCTGCAAGCATCCTTACCTCGTCGATGTCCACATGGACATGCTTCATTATTCCAAAGGGGCTCATATCCTGCTGATTAGCCATCCTGATCCTGATAGGGGAGTAAATCAACTTAGGTTCTCCCATCAAGGCCCAGGTTTGCTTCATCATAACATTGACTTATGACCCTAAGTCGAGAACAACATAGTCTATATCATAATCTCCAATCTGAGCATTAAGGTGTAGTTCCTTATTTGTCCTTCTCATTTTGGATACTTGATGTACTGCTCTATTCAGCAGGGGATCTATCCTGCCTATCTCATATTGTCTTATCAAATTTTGTAGTTCTTGTACAACCCTTTCATCCTTAATCAAATTAATGCAAGTACATAATAATTCCATGAGATTTATTAACTCTTTTCCTTCTCTAGGTGAAGCAGACTGATCAAATTATAGAGGCATTCAACATTCTATTACTTCTAGATGTGTCTTTGATGAAGAAGCCTGACCTTTTCCAAAAAAAATTATTGCCTCCTCAAATGTTTTCTTTTCTTTCCTTACATCAAACACTTGTGTCTTCTCTGCAGCTTTTCTGACCCTTGATTCTTCTGTGGTATTTCCTAGGGTCACTCTGTCTTCTCCTATAGAAGCACCTCCTCTAGTGATTACAACGACTCTGGGATCCTTTCCACGAGGTTCTGCTGAGATTAGTTGTACTTGTTAGTTTCCTCCTCGTCTCTCTTGCAGTTTGGCTAACAGAACAAGGCAATATTCAATAACATGTTAGAATGAGTTGCAGTAGTTGAAAGTGGTACAAGGGTTTTGAAAATCCCTTGCCAAGTGTCCTGGTTGTGCACAGTTATAACAAATGATATAACCTTGACCTCGACCCATGCCTCATGATCGTCCTCTTCCTATGAATCCACCACAAGGGTTGAAGTTTCCTCTTCCTGGAGAGTTAAACTGTGTAGTGTTTCCTTCATGTTATAATTCACCTTGAATCATATATACGTCTCTTGATATTTCATGCAATAGGTCATAAGCCCTACAGTCCTTCTCATCATGCCCCATAGATTTATAGAATGTGCAGTAAATATTTGTAGGTGTCTGGACATATTTTTGCAGGTTGTAGCACTCACTAGGGCGATGTCTATTTCTACATACCTCACACCAGGGTAGGGTAACCTGCTTCAAAGGGCTCAAAGATCCAGAGGCCAAGTACTCATGAAATAGGGGACAATGCTCCTTATCATGGCCCTCTGATTTGCATTTGATACACCATATATATTCTCTTTTATCTTTTCCCTTATCTTTCTTAATATCTTCAACCTGCAGAGATAAGCTAGTTAGCTGACTCAAAATTTGGCTCATACCTGAGATGGATTCTCCCATAGGGGTTGATTCTAATTTCATGGTGATCTCCAGTGCCTCATCCTGCAAAGCGATCTTTTGTTGCATAAGAGGTACTCTGATGTGTGGCAAGAGGGAAACAATGAACCATTCTTTAGTCTGTTCATTTGGAATCTGAAAAATCAAATGGCTTGTCAAGGTCTTAAACCTCTGATCAAACTCCCACATCTGTTCAGCTACTCTCTGCTTGATTTCTTTCAATTCTGTAATGCATTGTGACTCTGACTTGGGTTTCTTGAATTCGACAATAAACATAATATTAATGACATTTAGTGGTTTAGGCTATGCAAATCCTTGGAAAAATTTGATGTACCAGCTCAGTGCACGGTCTCTCAGGGTAGCACTAAACTGATCTCTCTTAATAGCTTCATTAGTGATTTTCTTAATACTCCATACAGCTTCGCATAAGAACCAATGTTGATCAAGATCTTCAGATCCATCTCCCCTAAAGGTGGGTAACCTCATCTCATCTGCAATAGATCTTCCTAGGTTTCCAAACTGAGTGTGTGTTGAACTACTGGTAACAGTGCTTTCAAAGGTCTGTGTAGTTCCTAAAGTTTTTTATTCTTCTTGACCGGGTTCTTTAGTCTTCCCTTCCTCTGCCCTAGTGAACTCTGAATGTTCCTTATTCACTATCTCTTCTTTTTCTCCACTATAGAACCCTTCATCCTGTAGTGGCTCGTGGATCTTCTCGAACAAGTTCACCAGAGGAACCTCTCTGAAGGTCCTCCCACTAAGCGTATGTCCAACCTCTATGTCATTGTTGATGTATGAATTATTGAACATTAGATTTTTGATCTGAACACTTATTGTATCTTGAATATGTTCTTCTCATGCAATAACATCTTGATCTTCAACTTCAAGAAGTGTAAAAAATTTCCTTTCGGTGCCTTAAAGAAGTATCTCTCTACTTGGTTGTATGACTCTACTCTATCAACAATAAACTCATTAATGTACCCTCCAATAGTACTATCGAACCAGTGATATACTGCTCTTGACATGATGTTATCAACTCTATTGAACTTCTTGATTAGAATCGATGTCCAAACCACAGGTGGTCTAGATCTGATCTCAAACTGAGTATCTTCCAATCTGGCTAACCACTCGTATAGCTCCTGACGAATTCCTCCAAAGAAAACCTCATGTATATCAGCGAAGATATACCTTCCCAAATAGTATTTTGTATTGAGCTTAGGGCTTTTTTTTCTGGGCTTCAGTGAAGTCCTTTTCTTGTTCTTGTATCCACTTTTGAATCTTTGTCTTTGATGGAAACCACCTTGACATTCCCTCAAGAAGATCTTGGTCCAAACAACAGAACCATTTGTTGGCACAAGGGCAAACCCATAGTTCGTCTCTAACAATGCACCAACAAGTAATAACTACTGGCCCTTTCGACAACACCTATGAAGTAGATGCAGTCTCACCCAAAGTAGCAATAGGGGGTTGCAGGACACAGGTGTCTACAACCAGAGAAAATGTAAGTGGATCCAATGTAAAAAAATACAACAACCAAGTTATTGTTACCAAGCATAAACCTACTTCGCACAGTTATATTCCAGATCTAACATAAAAATGCAATAGCAGAGTAACAGAAGAAAAAGAACACGACATCAATCACACAGAACATAAGATATATGTGGTTCACCCTCTCCCTAGGGATACATCCACATAACTGCGTTTCTTGATATTATATAAAACATACATTTCTATCTACGCTCTTAGCTTGCATATCTCTCTCTCCTTCTCTTCTTCTCTCCCCTCCATGTGCACCCAGCTGCAGGGTTGATCTTCTCACCCAGCTGAAGATCTTACAATACCAAAAGGCTCTCACTCACAAAACTTCTTTTTCTCAGGCAATAACAATCACTCAACCATTCATGAAAAACAACCCACCCTAGGTCCTCTAGACCTTTATTTATACATTACAATAACTCATCGACAACCTTAGGCCGAAGCCTAGGTTTCAAAACCCTAGATACTAAAACTCTAGGTGGCTAAAACCCTAGGTCAGCTTGACCCGCATTTTCCGGGCTTCGCCAGCCTGTTTTTCCTTCTTCCCTGCGAGGTGCTCCAAAGTATCCAATGGTGGCTTTTTCCACTTGGTGAGTTGTCCATGATCCATCTTCCTTGCTTATCTGTATTCCTCGATCTTCTCATCCAATGGCTCATTTTCCCTTACTTCGTTCCTTCTTTTTTTCTCCTTTGGCCACTTCGACCCAATATCAGTCAATGTGTCTTCTGTGTAGTTCGGACTTCGTCTTTTCTCTTCCTTCTTCTTCGCTTTCTTACTTAATCCATAACCAAGGGCCAACAACACACATTTGTTCTATTGGATGGCATTGTAGAAACTGTATGCTACTATCTAATTGCCATGGTGACTACCACTAGTGTTGGAGATGATTTACATCTAGTGATGATGTTTCTCGTGGTTTGATTTGTGTGATCATGAGATATATTGTGTGGCTATGATGATGCTACCAACATAATGGTTTGTTTGTGATAAATACCATCACCGTTAATACCTCCCTATCTAGGAGGGAGTGTTGATGTTACAGTAGTTGTGGGAGGTATTAACCTCCATGTGTAACCTTTGGCTAGAATAAAATATTCTGGAAGCAAGAGAAACCCTAAACAAATGTGTAGAAACCCTAGAAGACAAGTCAACTTAGTAAAATAATTAATATTAAAGTATTAGATTCTAAAAGGACAAGTCGGCCCAAACAAGTGAAAAGAACCACTATAAATAAGAGATGATCTGGCTCATTTGTACTCACTCACTTCACTCACTCTCTCAGTCAAGGATAGTGAAAGTTTGGAGCTGCAACTGCAAGATAGGAAGGTGGATACTCTGGACTGTGTCTTGGTCTCTGTCTCTAGTGCCATCTAGCTTAAGATGTGCACCCTAACCTTTATTATCTCTTGGTGGTGTTCTTGGTGATATTTCTTGGTGGTATTCTTGGTAAGTGCAAGTGCAACTGTTGCAACTAAGTATTGTTCTTGTTCTATGGCTTTGGGACTTTATGTATGGTGAGCTATATTTGGATAAATATGTGCTCTCCTCGTTATCTAATGGTTCCATTGTTGCTTCCACAATCATTCTATCTAGAAAAGGTTATGGTGCTCGGGGGTGGCTGCGTGCCTATGTTTGGGTGACAATAGTGATATTGTCTATGGTAAAATGAGCACACCTATTATTTTAACAATATACTCATTTGATCTCAACATGTCACATATGAGAATTGAACCTAAGTGAGGAGGATAACAATCATTCCTGTCAACCACCCAAGATAAACCCAATTGACTTCTTTTGACTCCATCGTTAGTGCGTTTAAAGTGTAGTTCTTTATAAAATTTGTTTTTATACATTTTTTGTATTTATTTTTAAAAATTTGTTATTATATTTTATTATTATTTTTTTAAACACACACACATATAAGGTTTTTTAATATGTTTTTTTTATTTATTTTTCTTAAGATTTTATTAAGTTCATTTTTATTTATAAAATTTATTGTTAAATTGTTCTTTTAATATTTTTTTAATAATTTTTTTAAACAATTTTGTTTTTTTTTTTTAAAGGGAGGGTAAGAGTGAGTAAATATGAGTAGGGTGATTTTATTTGTAACCATATTGATTTTTTAATTCAGGGTTTAAAAAATGTTGTAATTTTAAATCTACAAAAAACAAATGGAGTTAATATTAGTACCTCTTTTAAAAAAAATGGAGTTAATATTAACACCTATTTTTTTTCTTTTGTGCTAGCAGAATTAGAAACTCGCGCTTCTCGTACTTGCATGACACATGGTTGATTCTCGTCTGCTACCTCTATAACCTCCAGGTGGATCCACACATCCTGCGAGCATGGTGCACGGGTAAATCAAGGTGAGAATCGAACTTGACACCTCGTTTTTACATATTTCCTTCCATTTACACGACACTTGCCCATGGGTATACACCCCTGCGGGATTATTAGCACCTCTTTTCAATTTAATGGTTTTTGAAATTTTGGTTGCAATGTTACCTATTGTTAAAGCCATGGTTTCAAACTAGTTGTAGTTTTAACCTCCCATAAAACAAAAGGGTGCTACTTGTAGCACTCTTTTTAATTTGGGGGTTTGATTTTAAGATTTTGGTTATATGATACCAATTGTTAAGGTTATGGTTTCAAACAAGTTATAATTTTAGCTCCGAAAAAAAAAATCACATCACTTTTGAATTTGTGGTTTGATTTTAAGGTTTTTGTTTATAATATTCTAGGTTGTGGTTGCAAAATGTTGTAATTTTAACTCTGAAAAAAAAAATGTCACTAATGGCACCACTTTTTAAAATGGAAATAAAAACAACCACTAAATGAGACCTTTAAAAATTGACAACTTTAGAGAGTTCTTGTTAGGTTCTTAACATTGTTTTTAGTAACCATTTTTCCAATCTCATCACTATAGCATGTTCTCTGAGCATTTTTTTTAATCCTTTTTTTTCATTCTACAATGCGAAAATCAATGAATGTAAGAAATAAAATATGCATTGTTATGTTTCACCAACTATTGATATGTTGAAATGTTAAAAAACTATTAATTTTAATAAAATATTGAAAATACAAGAATTTACACTTTCTTTGTGTGAGGTCCTATGTGTCTGAGTCCACCAAACATCTCTTTTACGATCACCAAACCTTGAAATGAGATCTCACTTAACTTTTGATGTTAAAAATATTGGTTGATGTTGATATTTACCTTGTAAAGTTAACTATTTTTTAAGATGATTTCTTTAATAAATGTTATTTGCACGACATTTTGCACAAAAAAGGTGTCTTGCAATCACCACCAAAAAAATCCATAGGGGCTACATCAAAATTGATAGTAATACATGCCATATATGAAGTGTTGGATAACCTTAAGGATAGAAACCAAGACTGTGAATAAATTGAGCATAAGAATATTAGGACAAGAAGATTGGTAGAAAAAGCCTTAAGACATAATTCTCAACATTGTATTCATCTTAATGATACAAATATATAATAAAATAATGAAACCACCTCAATTGTTCTCACATTGACACCTCATGAGGAGATAAGGTAGGAGGAGGAAATATAGGAATCTAGAAACACACATAGGATAACAACTATATCCTAGCATGTGAAATATACAAAGGTGGTATACTAAGACTTAATGATTGTATATGAGAAAGAGGATAACATTCCCCCCCTCAATCATAAGTCCAAACAAAAACACCAACAAAGCAAGCTCATAAGTTGGTGTATCTCCATGTCTTCATGCTGAAACTCCTGAGCTGAGCCACAATGAAGAACTGCCTGAAAAACCACCAATCTGGATGTTGAATTTGTTCATATGAAATGAACTAGAAGAGAGATGAGATATGGAAGTGAACATCTGCAATATCTGAACATTCCCTGATTGCTTGACAATTTGATCATTTTGCCAAGCATTTTAGCTAGAATATTATGATGTCTTCTGCTAATTAGTGAACATGTAGTATCACCACTCTACTATCAGTGTATCACTGAAAGTGCTCTCTGAATTTGTGGTTTGGGATAACCACTGACCAATTGATACAATGTATCTTATGGTTTTTGGATAACCACTAACCAATTGTTACACTTTTAGGTGTCCATCAACATCCCAAGTTATTGAACCATAATTCTGCCAAAGTTTGTCATCTACATACCATAGTTACCCATTTGGAAAATTTCATGCCCATTGGCATATTTGATGTTTATTGTTGTTGAAACTTTCTGTCTAACAACCATCTTCAATTCCATCATCAATTCCCCCCTTTGTCAGCTGAAAGGAGAGACCACAAGTGTTTTCATGAAGCATCATCATTGGAATTTTGAAATATCCCCCTTAAGGTACAAAAGAGTTTCATCATTGTACTCCCTCCTTATATGCTCAAGAGAGTACCATACTTGTTCCATTTGAGTACAACACAAAGTGGGAATGCGGAAAAAACCACATGTTATCTCATCTCGTGAGGGCCATGCTCGAAAACTACGCCATAAGGGGACCACTTATGTAAGGTAAAAAAATGCTATGTGTTACAAGATTGGTCTTTACTCAAGATTGAATTCTTCGGTAAGAATTATATAGTCCCTTGGTTGTTGATGACCATTGCCAAGGATCAATCCACTCATAGTGAATCTTCAATTTTGCAGGTTTCTTCAGCGTTGAACATCTTTCTGAAGAATGGTTATTCTTGCCACAATGCTGGCAAGGATGGAGATCAAAACATTGATTCTCCTTGTGACCAACTCGATTGCAATGTTGGCATGCCGCATTATGATGCTTAACTTGAACAGGTGAAATTGAATCTTTTTGAAGGAATCCAACACTTTGGAACTTGATTGGTTTGGAATAATCGGTAATATGAAAGGTAACTTCTTTTTCATATCCGAGTCTTGTTCTATTCTTGTTGTAGATCATTTCTTCCCAAGGTCTAATGATGGGCTTGGAAAGAGTATTCTGAGTCTGATTATGTTGAACTTGAACAACTTCATCTTCATTGGAAGTTGCTTCTGAAGTTGGCTCGCTGAGGTTCTCCTTCGCTAATTGTTGATCATCATTATCATCATCATCATTATAGAGAGGGTTGTTCTGAACAAAAAACTAGTTCATAATACTTCATTGGTTGTTGATTTTTTATATTTATCAACTCATCATTCAATAGTTGGGATTGTGCTTGAAAAAATTTTGACTTTAGCTTCCGTCACTTGCAAACAAGTTAACACTGATTGAAGAGTTGCTTTGTTCAATATCACTATGTTATATTCAGTGGTGTTTATTAGAGTGTTCAGTAACTCTAATAATTCAAGACTTCAAGCCATTTGAAAAACACTAAATGAGGTCTCTTTGTGCAGGTAGATCCTGTTTACAATTTGACTCGACAAAAGAAGGCTTATCTGCAACTCGCTCACTTGAATCACTTGCTTAATCTTGTTTCACGCTCGCTTGTAATCGCTTGCTTGAACTTCACTTGTTTTCTTCCAAGAAGTTGAGGGTGTCGATACTACCGAAAATGCACCCAAAAACTTGATTACAATGATTTGAGTTAAACTACTCAACCTTGTCAATTACGACTCAAAATTACAATAAATCTTGGGTGTCGGGCTTAGTCGAAAATGCACCTTATGACAAATTTAATTCAACTCAACTTAATTTCAAAAAGACAAGTAAAATTACAAAAGGACTATTTGCAAGTTATAATGAATCTTGATTTTGAAGTTGAATTACTCTTCAAATTTGAATGTGTTGTTAATGCGTTTGAGTCTTGTTCTCCTTTTATTACGAGCTTTCCTTGTTATTTCTTTAGTATTCTTTGTCGATGCTTGATTGTACTTGAATAACATTATGCATGAGCTTGTGTGTTGCATAAATGATAAAATTGCAATTGTTTTTATGCCAAAACTAGACAATAAACAATATAATCCTCCATGAAAATATCACCAACACACACTACACAAGGTGTACCTAATATCCCCTTATTCAATTTCGGGCGGATCTAGGACACGTCAGCACAAAATAATTTGATTTTATTATAGGTATATATTTTATGATCACAATACAAATAGAATCCTTCAATGGTCTTCACGTCCCAATTCAACTTATAAGAAGAACCCGATAACTCCTTTTTACAAAGTTTGGCAAGCACTAAGCCTACTAGCATTTTGCATATAAGTCTTCATAGGAAAAACATGGGTTTAAAAATCCTTTAGTTTTACAAAAGATAAACATGGTTTCTTCTCCAAATTCTTTTAAACCTTTGACAAATCTATAATATGCCACTACAACATCAAATCTATCAATCCACAAGAATTTATAATGCAACAATTCTTTTACTTGTTATTCCAAAGATAATGGAAATTATCACCCAGTCAAAGCAATTGCCTAAAAAAAATCTGATCTGCCTCAGATTGATCAAATCATACTTTTGGAAGTTCATATCACTGAAGATCTTGAAGACTCCATTGTTGAATACTGATATCATAGAAGATGGAGCCATGTCTTTCACTCAAATTGATTTGGATATTTAGCATCGATTGGGTCGATCTATTTCCTTTAGCATATGTGGCAGTTCAGCCAAGAATTTGAATACGCTCAAGGTCGTTGAGACTTTTCCACCATCATCACACTAAATGGAGGGCATGAGGTACATTTGTTGAGAAGATCATTGTGGAGTTTGGATGAGAAAATCATGGATTAGATATTTTAGGATATTTTGAGGAGATTTAAAAATTATTTTGAGCATATTGTTGAAGAATCCATGGATCAGTTCGTATTCTGGACTGAAAATCACTTAATAGTTTGTTATGGATTGCGTTCTAGACTGAAATGATGTGTCACCTCGGTGAGAAAACAACTTTTTATTTGAGAAAATGAAATCTCCACGATGCCTCAACTCCTATTTTTTTTTAAACGCCCAAACTCTGGCCTCTACAGTGAGACTTCGACCAGTTCTGAAGTCGAATGGACTTTGTAGTGACTTCCAGTCTAGTAAAATACGTGCGTGAAACGTAACCTTTTAAATATCTAGGTTAACACCTCTGCTACCTCATCAATGAATACCAACACTACAAATTATATTTTCATGAAGTTGGGGGAATTGTTGTCAACAGATCGTCGGGTGTGGGATCCGAGGACAAATTTGTTGAAATATAATATTTGAGATTAAATCCATGATTCATAGCATCTTCAGATCTAGTTTGTGTTGACTATTTTAAATGGTTTTGGCACCATACATATCAAACATCAAACAAGATCCATGGTGGGTTCATATTGCTTGAAATATTCTTAAAAAATAGTTCATATCTATAGCTATTTATTATGGATAAACAACAAAGACTAGTGAATAAAAAACTTCTACAATCAACCAGTGCGTTGTACCTCTTTATGAGATGTTGCAATGGTCTCACTAAGGATGAGAAAAGGAATACATTGATCCTATATTGAGTTCTTCTTCGCCAAATAAATGAATGTAGATCTTCATAATTTAGAACCATAACCACCAATCCGTTGAGGGACAAAGGCATCTATAGATCCATGAGGAGGGAAGATTCAATCACTAATCTCGGACATAACTTGATTGATGGCACACAACCATTGCAGAAGTAAGATTCAAAGGTAATTTTTCACCACGTTGACTTGTAGTGCACCTCACCTCTCATGGAAAATTACCATGGTGAAACAAGTAGGCCCTTAAGACCATAATAGCTCTGATACCAATTAAAGAAATTAAGCATAATAATATTAGGAAAAGAAGATTGGCGGAAAAAGCCTCAAGCCATAATTCTCAAATTTGTATTCATATTAATGATACAAATATATAATACAATAATGAAACCACCTCAATTATTCTCACATCGACGCCTCATCAGGAGATAAGGTAGGAGGAGGAAATATAGAAATCTTGAAACACACTTAGGATAACAACTATATCCTAGCATGTGAAATATACAAAGGTAGTATACTAAGACTTAATGATTCTATATGAGAAAGAGGCTAATAGAGTGAATTAACATAGAGAATAGCCATAGGGGATACAAAAAAATTGATAATAGTACATGCCCTATATAAAGTGTTAGATAACCTTAGGGATACAGACCAAGAATGAATAAACATAGAAAGTAGCCACTTGACACAATAAAGATAAATATCGGGAAACAACAATAGACCACATCTAGAGGAGGCATTTGGTCATTAGGATTTGAGCCCCACTTATTCAATGTTGGTTCATCAACACGTGGGGTGGGGTCCCATCCATCATTTTCCTATCACTGTGGGTGCTTCTCCATCAAAATTTCCACCTCTCCTAATGAAATTTTTTATTCTTAGGTAAAGGAGAAGCATGTTAGATATGGTGCTCTTTTCTTTGATGCTCATTGCACTCATTCCCAAGTCAACTAATAAAAAAAGGATAGAACCAAAATTGGCATTTGACCCTTACTTACTCATTAGAAAGGCAAATTTTGGGTTGAGTATCTCCTACATACTTCAAGTGTTGGTTGAGAGGAAGGGTGCCCATAAACATGGACCTAGGAAAGATTTTTTTCATTGACTTGATATAGGGCTTCCAAATAGACTAGAGATGGGAAAGCCAAGTATATTGTTGAGAAGAAACCCTCTAGAGTTAATTCAATCGCACATTTTTTACTCATTTGGAACTCAACGATTGATACCCCTCAATAGACAAATATTTCTTGAACCCCTTAGAACAATTCCACCTCTAGACCTTCCACCATGTATATGGTGAAGGAAAACCCAACTTTAGGGAAATCTCATTTTTAATTAATTCCTTGATGTTCTTGATAGTAATTCTATCAATGGGATCCTTGAGGGTTAGATTAATTAGTTTATGGCCCTAAATTTATTAAAATATCATTTTTAATTAATTCCTTGACATTCTTAACAGTAAGTCTATCAATAAGAGCCATGAGGGTTAGCTTAATTGGTCGATGACATTGTTTCCAAGTTGTTGTCGATAATTTGGTGTAGTATATAGGTACCTGATTCGATTCACATGATGTTAGGAACACTAATTATACACTAACTACTTTACAATAGTTCCATTCTTAGAATGGGGGGAAGTGCACAGAAGTTTCCAAAGGATTTATTTCCAATGAAAAAAATAATGCTATATCTGGGTGGTATGCACAAATTCTTCTTTTAAATATGTCCTTTACTTCAATTCTAGTTCTTAACTATCGAAGGGGTCACCAACCTTGAAAATTATCCTCTTGAAACGATACTTGGATAAAAACTAGGGGATTTTGCTAGAGGTTTTCCTTTGTATTGAACAAGGGGGGTGGGGGTGCGCACTAAATGTAGTTCTCTAAAAAGACAAACATGTTTTTAAGGAGTTTCCTTTCCAAGTAAGGTGACTTTTAATGAATTCCTAGTTTTCCCAAAACCCTTGAGGTGCAAATCATAATGTATTTACATATTCTTTACAAGTGCAAAACATTGAAGGTTTTTATGCCTCTTGACACTTAATATATCTAGTGTTATGATGGATCCATTCTATTGGTAAGAATATTGGTGGTATATTTTCTCGATGATCAAGGAACGTGATCGTGCTATGGTTGTAGTAGTGATTTTCCTTGCAACATAGCATGGCTTGCTTTTAGTCCCACTATACATATTTGTGGAATGTTGTTGCATAAATGGCCATGTCTATTTTCTTATTTTAGTTTCTTAAACAATGCCACACACACTATAACACAATAGACAACATGGAAATAATCATGTATACAATAGAGGTGACTTAATTTTAAATGCTTTTATTTATTTGGGGTTTTCACTAGTGGAGGGAATTATTGTAGGGGTATGTTTAGAACATTAACTAATATAAAAACATCCCAAACAACAATGAACTACCATAAGGAAAGTAAATTCTGATTAGCAATGGCCAATGACACAATGGAGTGTATAGGGTTGGTAGAAGCAATGTTGCAACTATTAGTAATGACACTACATTGTCTAGTGTCATGAGCTTAGGATATTGAAGAAAAAGGGGAAGACATTGACAAAATTTAACAAACATTGACAAGCATAAAGTTGGATCTAAAAAGCATTGAAAAATCGATGACTTGAAAGGATTTGAGAAAATGGAATAATCTAGAGAAATCAAATATTTTTGCAACATTGGTTTAGAGGTTAAAATTACACTCAGATAGTTATGAAATAATTCACAAGTTTTGGGTTGTAGATTGAGCAGCAAATGATGTGGTCATGGGTTCAAAATGGTTGAATACTTTGACAATTATAAAATAACTATTTGGGATAATTTTGATACCACTATTTACTTGGAAGTTTCTAGAAGTTGTTTTAGAACACTATCCAATTTAAAGAACTCCCAAACAAAAAAGTAACTACCCTAAGGGAAATACATTTCCAAGCAATAATGGGTATGACACAATGGAGTGTGTAGGGGTGGTAAGAGAAATGTTGAAACTATTTTTATTGACACTACATTCTCTAGGGTCGTGAACTTGAGATATTGAAAAAAAAGGGGAAAATATTGAGAAAATTTGAAAAATATCAAGAAGCATAAAGTTGGACTTGAAAAATGCCATAAACTTAGTGAATTGAAACACTAAAAAATAATGGAACAATAAGGAGAAATTAGATATTTTTGAAATAGTGTTTTATAGATCAAAATTACACTTGGGTAGTTATGAAGTAGGTCTTGAGTTTCATGTTGTAGATTTAGTAGGAGATGATGTGGTCATGGGTGTACAATGGTTGAAAACTTTGGGAGAATTCATATGAACTAGACTAGTTGTAGATGAAATAAGAATTAGAGGGATGTGACCCAAGTGAAAACAAGCTCATTTCCACAAACAAAATAATATAAAATATTTCTAAGGGTGAACTATGTTTCATTCCTCAATGTAATTCCATGAAGGGATTTCAAAAGCCAACAAATAAATATCCAAAATCCAACAATAAAAGAGGAAGTTCAATAGTTGACTGGTGAATTTATAGATGTATTCAAGGATTGACCTCATGGGATGTCATCTAAAAGGAGACAAGTACACATCATTGTACTAGATTTGGGGTCCAAACCATTTATCATTGTTCGTCCCTAAAAATATCCATAGTTATTTAAGGACGAGATAGAAAGAATGGTTCAAGAATTATTGGGTATGGGTCATATAGTGCCAAGAAACTATGTTGTCAAGGAAGAAGGAAGACACCTTCCATATGTGCATTGATTATAGGGAATTAAACAATAGGACCTTAAAAAAATAGAATCCCTATCCCATGTATAAATGAAGTATTGACAAAAGTCAATGTGACAATAATATTTACAGAGAATAATTTTAGATTTTGATATCACAAGGTAATCTTGAGAGAATGTAACCAATTTAAGACAACCTTTAGAACTCGTCATGGCCACTATGAGTCTGAGTCAACTAATGCCATGTGGGCTATCCAATGGACTAACTACATTCCAAGGTATGATGAAGCCATATGTGATAAATGCCAATTTTGTCTTTTTTTTAATGATATTATCATTTATAGCAAGAATATGGAGGAACATTTGCACAATTTTTTTGAACTAGTCTACTCTTATCATAATGAGGCTAGCACACCTAGATTTAGCACTATAGGGGAACCATTAGAATTTGGTTTCCTTTAGATGAGTATTATCTAATGGGGGCTATGAATTTTGAAAAAGATACCCAAGCTTGCAAATGACCCTAATTGTTGTTTTGTGCACAAGTGTGGATCCACAAGAACAAGCACTAGGCTTATGCCACTTGGTAAGTTGGTGAGACTTAAACCTTGGTGGGGGATATATTAGCAACCCACTTTAAGCAACCCAAAATTCTACCATTGACACATTTGCATCATTTGAATTTTTTTATAGAACTTATAGGATTTAAATTTCTATTTTCAAAAGAACCAAACCGTGAGCTTGCAAAGAGTGAAATTGTGTACCTAGGACCATCATACATGGGAAAAATTATAATTGATCTGGCTAAGATTAAGGCCATTATTAATTGGTCACTCCAAACAATGTAAAATTATTGAGAGAATTTAATGGGCTATGAAACTTCCACTGAAAACATATTAAGGGATTTAATGGAGGCCCCATGGCACCTCACACTAATCTCACATTTGACTAGTTAAAATAGAGACAAACAATAAAGATTGCCTTGTAACATATGAAGAGGTAATGAATTCTAGCATTGTACTTGCCCTCCCAAATTTCTTATGGCCCTTTATAGTTGAGTGTGGTGCTTCCAACACCGACATATTGGATGGGTTGTCCCCCAAAAAACTCAATGATAAATTTCCATTGAAAGTAGGAACTTAAAGAATAAGGAGAGGTTGTTAACAATCTATGATAAGGAAATGTTGGATATTATGCTTGCTCTAGAAAACTTTAAGTGATATTTACTTCAAAAAATTTAATTGTTTGTATATACCACCAAATTTAAATTATTTTTCATCATGACATAACTTGAGTGAACCACAAACCAAGTAGATTATAAAATTACAAATTTTTGACTTTTATGTTTAGTAGAAACGGTGAACAATTTGATTACATATTCCTTATCCTACCCACCAAACTAAAATCAATGTCTACAATGAAACCAATATGGGAACATGAGATATTGTTGAATATGAAAAAGAAGAAAGGGTTTCTATGATGTCACAAGATCTTGAAAATATGCAAAAATAGGACAATAGTTATTGCTTCTTAGGTGATTTTATTTTTTATAAGAATCACCTTTCTCTTGGCCCAACTCTAAATTTAAGGAGATTTTCTTAATCGAATTCCATTCCTATTTAGGGCCTTTCAAATATTGAAACAAAGTATCAAGTTCCTTACTAAGATGAGGTATTTACTCTCAACTCCAAATAAGAAATTTCAAGACCTTATTTAATACTGTACTCCTACTGTGGGGGCATTTTAATGCCTGTCGTATTGGAATGAAGTATTCACCCATGAAAACTACCACTTTGTTAGATAAGGGTTTTTGAAAGGGGTTGACTTCTTTTCCTCATTATGTAAGTGTTGATAAGGACTTGTTGCTAGTAATTTTTCCTTTGATACCTATTGCATTATAAGTATAAAAGTCACCAAGATGAT